>JAQZBX010085870.1:0-13074 GCA_029593785.1 Cabassous unicinctus
CTGAGATTCAAAGCAGATTCTACTGGCCAGCTGAATTCTTTTAAGAAAAGCCCCCAAGACTCTCCCTCCCTTTTCTCTTTTAACAACTGACAAGGAAGAAGATGTCTGTACCCCTCTCAGTCAACTGTAGTGAGCCAGGGGTTTTATCTCAGCTAAATATCTTGGAGGTAAAGGAGGAGAGCCATTCCTGGCTATTGTGGGTGTTTGATAACTCACAATTGTTGTTATGGGTTCTTCAGTTCTCTGTCTTGATCCCACCTGGGAATTTTGTATCACTTTCCTGGTTTGCTGACCCCCAAAGCAGGTCCCTACAGCAGCTTTTGGCTCTTTCTCCATTATTTTTATGAAAAAGTTGAGCCCTGCTTGCTTATTCTGATGCCATCTTCCCATGATTCCCTGCACCATGAGCTTTTATTCAGTGGTTTAATTATAAAACGCAGTTCCAAAAATGACCCAGATTATTCAATTGTATGATAAAGCACTGTGATTTAATCCAATTAAAAAGTAATTGGGCAGCAAATGAGATAATGCCAAATGTGTATCAAAGTGTGAAAAGTCTCTTGAGTTTAAGTTAATGAAATACCTTTTGCTATCTTGTACAGTATTCATCCCTGGAAACATGTTTTACAGTGTAATGACTCTAAATATAAGGTAGTTTACATGTATCCAAAGTGTAGCTTTTACAAATAAATTGGTGTGACTTTTTAAAAGTTTCCCATGCTATCATCTAGGTCAGCACTTGCATTAGAGCATTTATATCTGCTGATTCTCACTTGTGAGCACTGTCTCAGAAACTGTATCTGGCCTACATATCTATAGCCCTGGTCAAAGTTTTAGACACATTTATTTTTAATTTTGAAAAGCTAGGTAGCACATTTTACTTAGATTAAAATGTATTACTAGAAATAAGAGTATGTGCATTTATTAGGATAGACACCTTTTCCCCATAATCTGCAAAGGGTGCAGAGAGCAATTTTTCAGTAACAAAAGAGTTAAGTATGCATCTGTGAAAGACATCTCAAAATTCCTGGAAATATATTTACTGGGTATCCATTGTAGAAAGAGGAGAAAGTCAAAAGATGCTACCATTAATGGAAATTCCTGATTTCATTGTGGTTGATTGGAATCTGGAATAGGAGAGGACAAGTAATATCCCTTAACTGCTAGCAGCAAGAAGGCATCATTACCATAAGAAGAGACAGTTGAAGTGAACAGTTAAGTTAGTTCTACAGAGATTCTTTTGTATTTCCTGACTAAAAAATCAGGATATCTTTGTGAGTAACATATTTGTGTAGCTTATAACGATCCCATTATATTGTTATAAATTTAGGTGATATATAGGCAATATAATCAATATTGTTATATGTCTTATTAAAATAATAAAATACATCATTACCAGCAAACAGCTACTATCCTGAACATCCCAATCCATTCACTGACACTCCATAGAACTCACAACCATCTAGTAAGGAAGGAGAAATAGCTGCCACAGTAAAAGCTACCAGAATCCCACTTCAATGCTAACACCAATATCCATCTGATAGAATGGAGATCATCCCAAAGGAACTCTAATATTTGTAATATTACCTCTAGAAGGCTAAAAAATGCCCTCACCCCCTTAAAAACCAAAGATGTCCATGTTGTCATCTCTAGAACCTGTGCATGTTAATGTATATAAAAAAGGGGCTTTGCAAATGTGGTTTAGGCTTGGGATCTTGACATGGGGGTATTATCCTGGTTTGTTAGGGTTGGTCCTAAATGCAATAACATATATCCCTATAAGAAGGAGGCAGAGAAAGATTTGACATAGATAGAAGAGGAGAAAGTGATGTGAAATTGAGGCAGAGCTTGGAATGAAACAGCCACAAGCCAAGTAATACTGACAGCTACCAAAGCTGGAAAAGTCTCACCTATAGCCTCAGAAGGAGCACAGCCCTACTGACTCTTTGATGTTTGTTCATGTATACTGATTTCAGATCTACAGCATGCAGAATCATGAGAAAATAAATCTGTTCTTTTAAGCCACCAAGTTTGTAGTATTTTCTTAAAGAATCAATAGGAAACTAACACATTACCTCTGATTATAGCTAAAACAACTAAATACAAAAGTAGAGAAAACTTAGTTAAGTTATCCTGGTGGAAGGCCATGCCACTCTTTCCTAATTACCAAGTTGTAAAGAGTGCTCAGATCCAGAAAATCACGGAAGAAGAAGAAAAGGATTGTGGTGCCATCACATGCATTTCGTGTAAGGGAACCATAGGCAGGCCAAAACTGGGTTCTGAGGATGACCTTTGTTCCTGCATGCTTTTCTTCTGAGCATGTTTACCTGCAGGTCATATAACCTGAGCATGCACAGAAAGCAGTCTCTTGTCCTTTAGATGACTTTTGAAACACCAGGAACAAAAATTAGCTCCCTCAGAATCAAAATTATGAGGACAAGGAGATAGACATTGGAAGCAAATCAAATGCAAGAAGTCCTCTAAAAAGGAAGAAAAGGCCTAAAACCCACTCTACCACATATGGACGACTCTAGAATTAACCAATTGGACTATGCCAAGTCAAACTTCCCACATCCGTCCCCAACTCTCACCTCCCATTCCCATAAATTCTCCCTTAATTCTGTGATCAGGGAGAAATATTTGAGCATTGCCTCCTGTGTCCTTGCAAGTCAACCTCACAATAAAACTCTTTTTCTCCAAATCCCAATGTCACAGTATTGGCCTCTGTGCACACTGGGCAGTGAGTTCTTGCTCAATAACTTGAGTAAATGCGTATAAATGTAATCATTTCCCTTGGCTTTCCATAAAGCACACAATTCTGTAGCCATTTATCAGGGTGTATGGATTATAATATATATTTCTGAGAAAGCATTTATATTTAGAAAGTCATGATATGGCTATGATATACTTGACAATGTAAGATTGTATGGCTTTAATTGATATATAGAATTTTTTTCAGATTACACACAATGTGTTCATTCAACTATAGTATTGTAATGTCTCCAGCTCTTGAATGAACAAATAGAAGAAATATACTCAGAAATTGGTAACTTTTCATATTGTATTCCTATAGGAGTTTAACACTTTATAAATACCCTATTAACAAAAAAGGCAATAGTACCTTCCTAAGGAAATCACAGTGATGAGGGAACTTTGAAAGATGAAAGGTTATTGACACGGATCACATTCCCTTCTAACTCTCATCTTAGGTCTCTATAAGAAAAAGGGGGGAAAGTATACAATTTTGTTGTGAGGATAGGTTTTGAATAATAACAGTTATATAAAATTAGTCAGTTACTCAATAATTTATATCTTTCTTTCAGATAAAGCCTCTTTATTGGAATAAATTAATAGAGGTTTTGGCACTTGATCTGCAACTTTCAATAGGACAAGTTTTTACAGCAAATATGGAGTGAAATGGAGAGTGGTGCTTCTCATTTTTATCACCTAAAAATGTCACAATATTTTTTTTTCTTCTCCCTTTGCCTACTAAGTCTTCTTTTAACGGTATTAATAGCCCAAGGACAGCATGATCCCACCAACACACTAGACAATATGAAACTAGGAGCCAAAACTATTTACTGGAGATTTGAGTTCATAATATGCTAAGAGCCAAAAAAAAATGCTTATTTTAATGTGTAAGATGATTTTTCCTGTATTCATTAAATGGGGGAGAGATTCTGATAACATTAATTTCAAGAAAGAATATATCTCAAGTGCACCCTGAGAATTATTATGCTTGATAAATTAAAAGAAGACTAAAGTAATCCTTTAACCTAAGAATTTGATTTGCTCAGTAACATATATTTGGTACACTCTATCAGCTAAAATACATGTAGCAACAGATACGTTAATTTTTGTTTGTTTGTTTTTAAACTGTCAAGTAAAAGGGTTTATTGAGAAATGAGAAAAAGAGAAATTACACACCAAGACATGGATGTGGGCATCCTTAAGGGAGAGTCTTGTGTTGGGGGCCCGGTATAGACTTTTTTAAGGTCGTTCTTTCCTCCTTCCCTTTCCCCAGGTTGAGGAGATATATGAGCTCTTTGCTGTTCTGATTAGTTACCTTTCTGCCTTACTATTTCTTTATACTATGGGCCACTCTTGTTGTACCTGTTAGATTTCTGTTTGGAGTTATCCAGGGCTTTTTTGATCGTGGGAGTTTCAAATGGGACCTCATGACCCAGGTCTTGGCAGGCTTTTTGGCTGTAATGGCTACTGCTTTGTTTTTGAACAGCTGCCTTCCTTCAGGGGGATGCCATGAGGGGTCTTATGGCCATGTTTTTCTGCAGCATTTCAGCCTTGATGGTTACAGCTTTATTCTGATTGGTTGCCTCCCCTAATTTCCTATACTAAACTGCCTCCCTCAAAGAGTTTATACCCTTATTCTTAACTGAGATCTGAAAGACTATGTCATTCTTCTGTAGCTGCTTCCTGCTTGCTAGGGGCAGTAGTCCCTGCCTGACAGAGTGTGAAACTCTCTGGCCTTTTTATTGAGATTGAAGGAAGATGGGTGTGGCACCATGGTTGGAATTGCATGAAATCCCCTAATGATTATTAATTTGCTTTGTAAAGCATCCATCTCATCTTCATCAGGTGTTAGGGAGTATTACTTGTGCCCTGTACTCCTGACTGGTTTGTCAAAGATGTTGCCAATATCTGTGCTTCTAGGTTCCTGACTACATTACAAGAAAGAAATAATTCAGAGATATGCCAATTTAAGCAGAGAAATAAAAGGATTTATTGAGAAATGAGAAAAAGGGAAAGTAAACGAGACATGGGTGTGGACGTCCTCAAGGGAGAGACACCCAGAGATGCTAATTGACACAACATAAGCAAAGAATTCATATTGGATGTATGAAATTCTAAATACCAAATCTAGGTATGTGAATAAATAAGGATGGTGTTAGCTATATATTTTATTCTATTTATACACTCCCAAATTAATATTTATATGTTTATGTTAATTTTCTTTTTAAAACTCAAAGATGTTTTATTGGATTCTTTTTTTGATTAACTAATTAATCAACATGATAGCATGATGGAATCTGGATTGAAGCATTAGAGGAATAAACATCACTAAACATAGATAAAATATTTTTTGTAACTTTTGGTCTTCCCTTTTAGAAATTGGACGAGTGTGTTGTCATATTTATATGAGTTACATTATGGTAGACATAAGCATGTTACTATTATGGATTGGAAGTTCATTTATCAGAGGAAAAATATTCATAGATTTTGAGGAACCAAAGGAATAGGCTGTGGTTTACAGAGTGGATTGAACTAATCATCTGTTCCACTCTTATTCTTAGTTTATCTTCTTTTATTTCAGGGAGTAGAAAGCAAAAAAAGCAATTGTTCCTAGGTTTTCATGTTCTATATAATATGTAAGATATGGATATTAGTCAAAGTAGAGTAAGTTATAAATTTTTACTGTAACAACAAAGTTCATTACATTATAATATTTTATGTCCATGTAGTAGATTCTAAGGAATCTGCTCTGGGTCTTTGTCATTCTCATTGAGGATTCAGGTTGATGGGTCCTCCCTTATATGTTCATTGGTCTTCTTGTCAAAGAGGAAAGAGAGCATAGCACAGAACCTTGTTGTAAAGTTTTCTGCTGAAATTGTCAATTACCATTTCCTTTCACATGTAATTGACCAAAGCACTTCATATAGTGTGTTGGTTTAAACCTGCATGCACCCCAGAAAATTGGGTTCTTAAACCTAATCCATTCCTGTGGATGAAAATCTATTTCAAGTAAGGCTTTTGTTTAGATTGCTTCAGTTAAATCTTGGCCCTGGATAGGTCTTAATCCACTTACTGGAGTCCTTTATAAATGAGATGAATATTGAGAGAGAAAGAAAGCCTCAGAAGCAAGAAGCTGAAAGAAAATGAAACCCAGAAGAGATGGGAGAGATAAGTAGATACTGCCATGTGCCTTGTCATGTGACAAAGAAGTCCAGGATCACTGGCAGCCAGTCTTCAGGAAGAAAACATCACCTTGGAGATGCCTGATTTAGACATTTTCATGGCCTCAAAACTGTAAGCTTCTAAGTGAATATTGTTAAAGTTAATGCATTTCATGGTATCTGCTTCCAGCAGTCTAGCAAACTAAAACACATGGCTATAACTTCAATTGAGAAGGAAGAAAGAAAAGATGGAAATGATTGCCATAGTCCCAGATGATATTTGAGTTGTGCTAATAAGTATTGTGTGCAAGAGTGTATTAGTTTCCTATGGCTGCTGTAACAAATTTCCACAAATTTGATGGTTTAAAAAAAAGAGATATATTCTCTCACAATTCTGGGAACCAAATGTTTGAAATCAAGTTGTAGGAAGGGTCAGGCTCCCTCTGGAGATTCTAGTAGACACTGTTTTTCACCTCTTCCAAATTCTGGTGGCTGTCAGTGTTTCTTACCTCTCTCTCTCTGCTCCATCCTCACAATGCCTCCTGTCTTTATCTGTGTGCCGAAATCTTTTCTGCCTCTTTCTTATAATGGCATATGTGGTTGCATTTGGGGCCTACTGAATAATCCAGGAAAATCTCTTTCTCTCAAGATCTTTAACTTAATCACATATTTTGCCATGAAAGGTAATATTCACACATTCTGGGGATTAGGTTGAGAACACAGCTATGATACCACCATTTAGTCCACTGCAAGGAGACTAGGGCATCAATTTTAGTCATTCAGAACAAAGCAGATATAAATATATATTTTTTTTATTATGGCGCCAATATCAGCAACATTAGCTTTCTTATTTTGCCAATTTCCTTATCATCCATCTTCTTAATGGTGTAGAGATGGTGGCTTCCTAATTGTATAAAATGTATTGGTGAATAGCATAAAAATAAATTACTTATGTAGTAGGTTGAATTAAGTACCCAACACACAACAATAGACATGTTCTTAATCTTAATTTGTGTTCCTCTATATGTGAATTTATTTGTTAATAGGTCCTTCTGAAGATATTGTTTTAGTTAAAGTGCAGCTCTACTGAATCAGGGTGGTTATTAGTCCATATTACTGAAGTTCTTTATAAGCAGAAGAATTTCAGATTCAGGAGAAAGCCACAGGGAGGAGCCAGAAACTGAAAGTCAACAGAAATCAGAAGATCACACATGAAGAGAGATACATTTCCATATGATGGTGGCAGAATTTCAATCCAAGGAACTCCAAGGATTGCCATGAGCCAGCATTAGACTGCTACAGACTTTGGTGATAAAGGAAGCCTTGCTGGCAACTTGATTTTGGACTTCTTGCCTTCCAAAGCATGAACTGCACTTGCTGTTTAAGCCAACCCTTTGTATGATATTTTCAATGCAGCCTGGCAAACCAAGACAATTTAGGATTACATTTATTTTCAGAATGAGTAAAAAATTTATAATCTGAAAACTACAATGCACTGTTGAAAGAAAATGGAAAGGCATCCTATTATCATGGATCGAAAGATGCAATATCAAGATGGCAGTACTCCCCAAACTGGTATGTCAATTCAAAACAATCCCTGTCAAAATCCCATCTTGCTTCTTTGCAGAAATTGGCAGACTGATCCTCATAGTTATATAGATATTCATGGAACCCAGAATAGCAAAAACAATCTGGAGGAAAAACAAATATAGAGAACTCACGCTTCTTGATTTCAATTTTGATTGGGAAATGAACTATGAACTAAAGTAAACTTACTAGTATTCTACTATTAGACTTATTGTGATTCTAGCAATGGAAGAAATTATATCATTGATGTGGAGGCAGTGGTTACTGTAGATTCTGAGGGAAAAACAGGTGTAATGCAGGGACATTTTTTGGACTTGGGATTTGTCCTAAATGACATTACAATGGCAGATATAGGCCATTATAAATCTTGCCGTAACCTACAGAATTGGGTGAGAGAGACTGTAAACTACAATGTAAGCTTTAATCCATGCTTAGTGGCAATGCTGCAAAATGTGTTCATCAATTGTAATGAATGTACCTCACTAATGAAGGATGTTGTTAATGTGGGAAAATGTGGGAGATGTGGGGAGTGGGGCATATGGGAATCCCCTATATTTTTTATGTGACATTTGTATAATCTAAGTATCTTTAAAAAAATAAAATGAAATAAAATAAAATCTGCCAGAAGCAACATACCAACAAAAAACAAAAATGAAAAAAAAAACATACCTTGGGCTTCTTGAAACCAGGGACTCAGGATTGTTTGTTTGTATACCTCTATTGCATAGAAGTCAGTCTGGAACTTTGTATTACTCAGTAATATTGGGTGAATTAATGAAAGAGTAAAGAAAGAAATGTAGGTATAGAGGAGGCACTATAAAATTATATATAAGAATTAATATAGGAGATAAAGGACAGGTATTTAACATGGGTAATTTGGAAACACTGCAAGTTTTTAACATCGGTAATTAGGAAAGAAAGAAACAGTGACAGACAGCAGATAAGGGGTAGATACATTCAGGTCAAGACATATGGAACTTAAGAGAGCATAAGGTCAACCAAGTTGAAGTGTCAAGAATGTAGTTCGAAATAGAAACTGGGATTTGGGAAAAATCACGACTAGATGTTCAAATTTTCAGAATCATCAGCATAGAAAGTACAGTTGAAGTGACAAGAAAGGATGAGTAATTTGAAGAAAAAGATGTCTGAAAAAATATCCTAATTTTGGCAGGTAAATCTATATACTACTGAGAAAATCTTAAACTATATAAAACATTAATAAGGTTTGGAAAACTAAAAAGTTAAAAATTTTATTGTAATACTAATTTATTCTTACTTTTCTACATGTCTTTAATAAATAGACTCTGCTTTCTTAGAGCTAGATATTTCAAGCTCATGTGTGAGAAGGAACAAGCTTCTGCAAATGACAAGGCAGCCATTAACTATCATTCTCAAAGGTATGTTAACAAAAACAAGCTTTATCAACTAAAACATGTTTTTAACCATTCATGTAAAACAATAAATTGTTTCAGTGGTAAAAAAAAAAAAAGAGCTTAGTAATCATGACTGTGGTTATGGAATAAAGATAAACACATAGATCAATGGAATAGAATTGATACTCGCGATCTAAAACAACATATTTACAGTCAATCTATTTTTGACAAGGTGCTAAGACAATTCAGTGGGTAAGAAAAAGTCTTTTCAAAGAAACGGTGTTGGGACATCTGGAAACCCACCTGCAAAAGAGTGTCAGAGGCACTTAACTTGTACCTTGTACATGCATGCATGTGCGCACACACACACACACACACACTTACAAGTGTAAAGGCAATGGTTAACTCAGAGGCACAGTTCTAGTAGTGTGACCTTGTAAGTCATTCTTGAAAGCTTGCTCTAAAATCTTTTTGTAAGATCTATTGATTCTTTTCATCACTTATACATTTAAAAATTCCACTTTTGACATGATTCTTTGCTTTTTATAACAATATGTTTGCTTGTGTATTTTAACTATTGATAATACAAACAGTAGAATCAAAGAATAAAAGAAGTCCCTTTAAATTAGTAAACATTCTCAGTGTATTATGACTTTCACTCAGTTTGACTCAATTATTTTGCTTCCAATATTCTCTGCATATCACTTAAACTGTTCTATTACTTTATTTTCATCTCTCATAGGAAGCATCAGTAAAATGCACAACAAAATATGGAATTCCAAGTACTGTTATTATGATATTCATAAACTCTTTTTTTTTAAATAAACTGTATTTCAGCTTCAATTCTCTCCAGGCACCTTTATCTCATTTAATCCTAAAAACAAACTCAGCTGTTTCACCTGAGTTCAGAAAGATAGATAAATGAGTACAGATTGGTGAAGTGACATGGCCAAGATCTCCGTGTTAATAAAGGAAATGAAGGAAAAATGCTCAATCATATTCATATCTCATAAAACTAAATCCCATATTCTATATTTTAGTTTTAGCATTGATATAGCACGTTCTTTGCATTTCCTACAAAAATATTACCATATTACTGTTAACTATAATCTATAAATTATATTAGTTGTATTTTCCTATGCATAACCATATTCTTAGCACCTTATAATAGAAGAATAGGCAGGAATTTATATTATTAACCACAATTCCCATCTACCACTTCTTATCATTATGCAGTGCAAAGATTAATTCATTGTGATCAGAAAAGTCATTGATATCTATAGTATTGGATTTGTAATATTTCATGTGTTTTTTAAAGTTGTATAGATATAATGTATACAAATTACTTGGGATAAGTATTTGATAATAAATTGAACTTATTTTCCCTAGGAAAGTTTTGTTTTTCATTTCCAATATTAATGTCTCTGGTCTTCCTAAATATGAAGTCAAGTCTTTGTTGAGAGGCACAGTCCAGGCAAGAATACAATGAGAATATACCTATAATAGCGTAACTTCCTCATCTCCTTCAACTAAATATATATGAATGCATATACCTTTAAAAAAAGGAACTAAGAAAATTCCATGAGGTATCAAATGAGCAAATAATCATCATTCTCTGGAATATTTGTAATTTGTTTCTTTAAGCTATAAATGGTATTTGAAAGGTATTTTAATATGGCTGCAAAGAATGTGTACTTAGCCCATTTTCATTTTTAATCCTTGAGAAAATGTAATGTTTGTCACCATCAATTTATAATTTTGTGCAGATAATCTGATTAATATTTTGTATGTATTTATAAGAAATTTTAAATTATAAATCAAAAGGATATCATGTTGGTTCCATCCAAGAGATAAACTATAATTTCAATACATGTTCATATGTTTCATAAAAACATAGATTATTAGTTATATAGTGTAACAAGAAGCAGGTATCCTCCCAAATTTTATGCTAATTTCATCTAATTTAAATCAATTTTCATATATAGTTAGTATACTTAATTGTTATTCAACTCAAACCTGAGAACAGCAGCAACATAATCATAATAAATTATTTTACAATTAATTCTCTAATAATAGTTTTGTAATGAACACTATTTCTTCACTTCAATGATTTTCTGGTACATACATGCTTTTATTTGCTTATTTGTTTGTTTTATTCATTCATTCATTCATCCAGTCATTTATTAAATTTCTGTGTGTTGACTGCTTACTATATATCATGAACTTAACCCTTTTCACAAATATTGGCATTCTAAGAGAAAGATGTGTCTGAAAATATTAGAATGCTATATGCTATTATAGAAATTTAAGGTTTCACCTCAGGAGCTGATAGGTTGTATATTAAGGCATAAGTTAAATTTCAAATTAGGCCTTTTTTATTGCTAATTTGATGTCAAGTGGAATGTTTATATTTATCCCTTATATCACTTTTCTCTCTCTCCATTTTGAATTCCTTTTCTTCTACCTATATAAATTGGCTTCTGCTTAAGTTCTCTTAATTCTACCCCACTCCTTCTATGTAAAATCGGTTTCTTTCGGGAGGCCTGTCTCTGCAACACAGAGTTTCCTCCAGAATTTTAGACCCACATCTAACTACAATTGATATATAATCACCATAGAAGATGAATCATAACATACTTAAAAATACCCACTTCCTTTCTTTACTAAACGTGTATATCATTGGCCTTTTGCTGCATTACAAACCACCTCAAAGATAGTGAATTAAAATTTAAATAAACGATTCGTATGATCTGGTTCAGTTGGATGTGTCTATTCATCTGCTGAGCTTGTTTACATATCTGGAGGAAAGATGGGAATCTGCTAATCTATGCTGTGTTGACTCTAGTGATTTAGCTTCAGGGGCACACAAAGATTGCACATTGGGAATCACCCAACCTTGATGCAGGCAATAAGAAGATGCATTTTCTGTAGATAAATTAAATTCAGTAGTAAAAATAACTAAAAGTCACTGTTTTTATTATCATCAGGAATCTGGAACTCTAAACAAAAATAATTATAAAAATATTCCTCTGAGCAAAAATTTTTATTCACGTAAGTTCTAAATAACTACAGTGGTTACTGATGAATTTTGTTGATACATATATAAACTTCAAATTTGCACATCTTTAAATTATTTATACTTAATAAACATTGAATTCTACATAGAAGTTATTCAGAGAATTTCCAGTTAAGCACTCTGTGCCAGACACAGTGACCTTAGGTACACATGTTCATTTCAAGAGGAAGGTCGTAGCATGATGAAACTTTGTAATCTCACTTTAAATATAGTTCATGTCTTGAACCTCTGTGGTAATGTTTCATTGGGAATGAACACATAAATGTGTTCACATTTCTACACTCTGAGCTTTATGAGCAAAGAGCACTAGCAATCTGTTTCACCGGTGATTTAATTTGGTAAACATGCCTTGGAAGGTAGAGATAAAGAATGGCTCCTCAAAAAATTTAAAGACTTCTCCCTTAGAGCCATTAGCTTAAATTCCTGAGAGTATAGCAGAGACCTCTTCTCTCCTTCCCAGAAATACTTTATTTACATTACAGGGTACATTTCTCTCTTTTCCAAAGAGGAGGAGTAGATATGCCAGCTGTACTATATAAGTCCCAAGCTTCATAATTTTGCTGTTCCTCTCTTATTGTGAATCCTTGAATCATGTGTAATATATTTGTTCTTCATCACTTAACCCCATGGGGAATTGGGCCATAGGAACCAACACTAGGGTAAATAAAATATTTGTTCTCACATCAAGTGAATCATGATTTTGGTAGTATATGTAATAAACAATGTCAGGATATTTATAAGCTAGCAAGTAGCCCAACATCTCAGATATTTCACAGTTTCTGACGTAACAATTAGATTTCCCTTTATTTCCACTATCTTTTACTTCCCAGAGGAAAGACATTTTGATTTATCTTTTAAGTTTTCTGGAAGTTATTTTTATCTTTAAATATAATATTTACCAATTACTTTCTTGAGTAAACAAGTTATAACATACATTCTCTCCAAA
Source organism: Cabassous unicinctus (assembly GCA_029593785.1). Lineage (NCBI taxonomy): Eukaryota > Metazoa > Chordata > Mammalia > Cingulata > Chlamyphoridae > Cabassous > Cabassous unicinctus. The sequence goes on from JAQZBX010085870.1 coordinate 12,895, forward strand.
TATAAATATAAAATATGATAGTACATTATTTTCCTATTATGATTTTACTAAACTTTATTTTAAAATCAAAACTTATTGAATTTATTATTTATTTTACATTGTTTTCAATGAAAAAGATATTGCTAAATTATATTTCTTTCAAGCACTAGCCTTTTTGTTATTTTTATGTTGTCAAGATTT
>JAQZBX010085871.1:0-13058 GCA_029593785.1 Cabassous unicinctus
CTGAGTGAACACTCTAGGCACAGAGAAGGCGTCGGCTGGCACGCCAGGCGACGCGGGGGCCCTCTCATTCCCTGCCTGGGAGCGGATGTGGCTCAAGTGGTTGAGTGCCTGCTTCCCACACCGGAGGTCCCGGGTTCAGTCCCTGGTGCCTCCTAAAAACAAAAACAGAAAACAAGCGAAAAAACCAACTCACGGGAGCCAATGTGGCTCAGGGGTTCAGCGCCAGCTTCTCACATACAAGGTCCTGGTTTCAATCCAGCCCCAGTACCTCAACAAAACAAAACAAAAAAACAAAACAAAACAAAACACAAAAACCCCGGTGCAGCCCTCGAGGACCCGAGTCTCCAGGCTCTGCCCTCGACCACGAGCTGCTCGGCACCAGGCCCAGGGAGGAGGCTGGGCTCTGCAGGCCGTCTAGGGCTGGAGCTCGCGCGCACGCTCGCGAGGGAGCCCCAGCCCGCGCCTCAACACCGTGCTGCCTAGAAAGGGCAAGTAAAGGCTCCCAGACTAAAAGCCGACAGATAGTCCCGCGGCGCTGACTCCTGACCGCGCCGAGGTCACATCTGCACACAGGCCACCTGGCACCTGGTGTGCCCCATGACAAGACTCACCTGAGCGGGAGTGTCTTCCAAGACCACCAAGGAAACACAGCTCTTTAAACTGCAACTGCTGCTCGAAAGGTTGATGGAGAGGGAGGGCACAAGCAGGAAGAGCAGAGACAACTCAACTTCTGCCGGGTTTAAAAGGAATCCACACTGTGATCTAGAAGGTGGGAACAAGCATTGGCGTGGATGTGGGAACCGGGACCCTCGTCCGCTGCGGCTGGGAGCGAACGCAAAACGGTGCTGCCACTGTAGAAGAGAGCCTGGCGGCCCCCCGAAAGGTAAACGGAGCCACTGTGGCCCAGAAACCCCACTCCCAGGAGAACAAGAGCCATGGACAGTTGGGTGCCGCACACCGTCAGCGCCATTACTCACAACGGGCAAACGTCCCTCAACCGAGGAACGGGCGGTCCTGATTATTAGGATGCAGCCAGATTTTCTGAAAATGGAAAAAAAATCCCAAGGCGCTTCCTTTTTGGGGGGCGAATTGTCCAGTGGCTTCGTGAGACCACGCAATGCCAAGAAGCTCCACGTCTGGCGGGGCGGTGCGGGATGACGCAACGCAAGCCTTCCGGGCCGAGGTCACAGCGCCCACCGCCTCGACAGCTGCTCAGGCGCTGCTGAGGGCCCTTCCCACTTCAAGCACTCCAGAGACTCTGCGGCGCTGGTCATGTTTTGTGGCGACGCAGAGAAGCGTTAAGTGACACTGATCCCGATCCCGGGAGCCCCTCTCCCGGCTGAAACCACAACACAACTCCAGCTACTGAAGCAGAAGCCGGGGCTGTGGAGGAGTCCACTTCCCTGGAGGTGCTCCATGGCTGGCGCCCCGTGCTCCCCCCCACCTGCCTGTACTTCCACACCCCAGGCCTGCGGTCTAACCTGTGCTCAGAGCGAAGGCGGCGGGCTGCCGCAGGCTGCACACAGCGAGGTCTCCAGAAACCACTAGTCAGCGGCGATACCAAGGACGAGGGCCAGCACTCACCACAACTCTAAAGCAGCCCCACCTCGTGGAGCACCCACATGAGCTGGGCAGCCCGTGCGACACAAGCACTGCGGCCAGCCGCCCACGGCCCTCGCTCAGGGTGGCTCCTGGCACCAGCCACTGTGGGCAGCCGGAAGGCCCGACTGCTTACAACCGAAATCCTGAGTGCAGGGGCCACATACCAGACACTCAGGCTCCAGAGACCTCAGGGGCCACCGCACCTCGCAGACCCCACTCCAGGCGGACCCTCCCCAAAGACAAACAGGCCCACTGGGCCATCCCCTGCACAAAAGCTCTGGCTCACATGAGGGGCGGCGGCCCCAGGATGGAATGAAGGACATGAAAGATGCCAGATAAAGCGAATTCCAGAGGGTGGGGATGCCCTAGGCTCCTGCACAGCAGGGTCAAGGCTGGAGAGCAAGCGAGCTTATCTAGGGACCTGCTTGCTCCAAGATGGATGGGTTTGCAAGGAAAAGCCTCCCCGACCTAGGCTCGCTCTCCACCCGGGGCTGCGACCTCCAAAGCACCACACAACAGGCTGCCCGTCCTGCTTAGCACCCTCAGTGCACTCGGGGCCCCGCACCCCAGATGTGCACATCCAACTGCCTGCAGGCTCCAAGCCTTAGAAATGGGGCAAGTCACTGTAAGTCAGGCCCCACCTGGACCCTGAAAGCTTGGGGGTTGGGACAGCCAGCTGCCACAGACCCCCGGACCCCATGGGCCACGGAATGGAGCCTGGGTTTGATCCTAGGCACAGTATTTGAAAAGGAAGTAATTACATTGCAGTGAGTTTATCATTCTTTGTGCCTTTTCAGACTAGTTTTCAGACAGTTCTGTTTAGCCTGGAGCACGTTTAACCATTTCTACCATTTTCTATTGCCCGGATTTTGCTCAAAGTCACTCAGAATCAAGCCCATATTCAATGAGACCATTTGTCATTTTACGAAGTCAGAGAGAAGTTTTAAAAGTAAAATGAGAATCTGCTCTTTTGGGGACATACGTGTTAAACCCGAGGACCACCTTTCCTGGCCCGGGGCTTGCTGCCTGTCCACAGTGGCCTGCTGTTTGCTGGGCCAGGCCACAGGGGACAAGGGGCAGAGACCAGGCCCGAAGCGCGTGGAGGGGACCTGGCCAAAGCAGACTAGTCCAGCATGTCTGCCTCGGGCGGGAGACCCCTTCAAATGAGAATCCCCCATGGGACGCAAGCGTCCACAAGCGCAGCCAGGCACCCACCACGCCAAGCTGGAGGTCTCCGGCTGCTCACCTACTTCCCCAAACCTCCTGGCTGTATGGACTTTCGCTGGGACAGAACGAAAACGAAAGTGAAGGAAACTTTCTCAAGCTGAGGTTACCTGAAAGCCCCGAGACTCCTCAGGAGGGCAGCAGGGATCCAGACCCTGCAGCAGACGGGGCTGACGTCACCACCCAGTTCGTGAGGAGGTTTTAAATTTTCTTTTTTTTTTTTTTTTTTAAGATAATTAGATTACACAAATGTTACACAAAAAATAGAGGGATTCCCACATGCCCTGCTCCCCACACCTCCCACATAAGCAACCCCCTTCACTAGTGTGGCACATTCACTGCAACTGATCAGTGCATCCCGGGGCTTTGCCACTGAGCGTGGACCACGGTTCACACTGTGGTCTGCACTCTCTTCACACAGTTCTGCAGGCTACGGGAAGGTATATAATGGCCTGTATCTGTCATTGCGATGTCATTCAGGACGACTCCCAAGTCCCGAAAAGGCCCTCGCATTACACCTGTCTTTCCCTCCCCTGCCCCAGAGCCTCCAGTGGCCACTGCGTGAGGCAGTTCTCTGAGGACTAAAGGAAACCCAGCACGAGCACCCAGGCCCCTCTCAGAGGGCAGCCACCACGGTGCTGGCCCAGGACGAAGCGCTGCACGCACATTTGGTCTTGGAGAGGGCCCCAGTGGTTCCAGGGCAGGCACGCGGTACGTGATGGAGAAAGGCAGGGGACACGTCAAGTACGGACCCAGGAAACCCACGGGCAGCTGCTTGCCGAGCCCAAAACCTCTCCACGCAAAGCGAGTGGTCAGGGACGAGCACGGCCTGGCCGTGAGCCATGGGGAGGGGGCGTCTGCAGGCAAGCAGAGAGCCAGCAGGAAGGACGTGGACGGGCGAGCTGCAGGCTCCAGCACAGGGGACACCACCATGCCCTGTCACAAAGGGCCTCAGACTCACAAGCGACCGTCCCGACGTCACACACGGGGAGGTGGTGTTATTTCCAGGCAGCTCTTCTGTCAAAAGGAAAACACACACAACCTTATTACTCAATGGCTTTTTATAACAAAAGCCTTTTGGAGCCAAGGAATTTTTTACGAAGACTACAAATGAAAACAACCTAGACACAAACAGCATCTCTTTGTAGAACTCACGTACGTGACCTTATGTGTTTCTCTTTATTGCAGAGAAAAAAAGGGAAAGGGGAAACTGCTTAAGCCACACAAGTCATGCCTGCACGGTAAGACTGCAGTTCAGCGGGACTCACTGGAGCCAATACTGAGAGCATGGATGGGGAGAGCTCCACAGGCACACATGAGTTTAGTCTCGAACCCTGGAGCAGAGGGAGAGGTGGAGTCTGTACCACGCACTGCTCTTACAAGGAAGAGGTGCCTCCTTTCCACCCTGACTTGCTTCTGGCCCAGTTGCAGAAGAGGAATTGGTCAAGTTTATGGTGGTGCAGCTCCTATTCCTTCCACCATACAGACAGGGAGAGGGGCGAGGGGGTGGCACCGAGCACACGCCTGGGGGAGCCTGTCCGTTTTCCTGAGCCACGGGAGGGACCACAGCCGTAAGCCTTTCCATGTCCAGCTGCACCGCCACCACCTATGGTCCGGCTGGCCGGGAGCCCACCCTAGATCCAAACAACAGCTTTACAAATGCAGCCGCTCCGGCAAGGAGCCCAGAACAAAGACCCTTCTGCCTGCAGCGCCAGCAGCAGGCTGGTACCACCGCTGACACCCAGGTCACCGGTGACGCTGTGGAGGGCATGGGAGGGCTTTCACAAGGACAAACCAAAATGGGTCACTCAACACGGCGACTCTAAACGTCTGCAAAAGCAGGAGACGTGCCAAAGTCTTCAAATCCACCAAGAGGCTTTAATTAGCCTAATAATAAATCTATCATCTTCAAAGGCAAACCCAGGAAACTCATTTTCGCTTCCTGCTCCTCAGATGGGCTTTTGGGTTCTGAGGACCCCCCAAACTGTCCAACGTCCTTGCACACATGCCCCTTTCTGAAGGGCAGACCCGCAGCATCCAGCAGTCTCAAAGGCACCCCTGTGGGACCCGCGACTCGCCAGCCCTGCGGGGCCAGCAGTGGGAACCATCAGGGCCACGGCGCCTGACGCTGTTCTTGGTGATGCAAGCCAGAGTGGGCCTTCTGTAACGCTGGAGGAACACCAAGAAGCCGCAGAGAGCAAAGCCCCAGCTGCAGACAGGGCAGCACGGACAGCCAGCGACGCCCTTCTACAGGACGGTCCTCTTTACAAATCAAACACTCGCCCTTCCCCTGGCCTCTTACACAAGCCTTTCCTTGAGGCTCCCCCCTCAAACCCGCCTCGCCCCAGTGCCTGTGCCCTCCTGCCCACTCAGGAGCGCTTCTTCCCAGGACCCCCAGAGCCCCCACTGGCCCTGTCTCTCATTCATTTCATCCTCCACCAAAGGATTCGGGACATATACACCCTAAACCAACTTCACTGGACTCATGCCGCACTCGTATTCTAAACGGTTCTCAGTTAGCGGTAGTCTACTGCCTAGTCTGGAAAGTCAGCTTCTCCAGCCATCCAAAACTTCTGGCTTCAAGTCGCGGGGTGCCCTCCAGGCCTAGTATAAGAGGCTTTGTTCGATAAAGCACGCACCCGATACTCCTCATACTAACGAGCAAGCCGCTGCGAAGCCGGTCCTTGGAATAAGCCAGCGCAGGGGCAGAGAGAGGACAAAGGTGGCAAGCGGGGGCGGGCGGGCATTCCCACCCTGCCACCACCAGGGTCCTCGGCCCTCATCTGAGGGCGCGAGCAGGGAGACTGACCCTTGTCCCTGAGGTCAGGACAGGAGAGAACAAGCTCCAATGTCACTGCCTGAGCCCCTGAATCCAGCTGTGCCTGAGCCCACTCCAGATGTCCACATTAAACCACACAGTAAGTTTCCTTTTGTTTTAACTCGTTTCATGTTTATTATTCATACTTGAGAAAGATCCAATGTCAGTCATTTTCTAAAAGAAAGAATATCTTAATTGAAATATGTTGGGAGGACAGTGTCTGAAAATACAGGACAAGGAGCTTGCCTTACACACACACACGGCACTGTACACCTCTTGTTCTGCCCACTGCAAACACTGACTTGGCCTTCACTATACCTCACCAGCCCCCAGCTCACCCTTGCAGAGCTATGAAGTTCAGCTGCTACTAGAAAGCACATCCACCCTTGGGTAACGAAGAACTAGACTGCAAAACGCTCCCCTCCCCCTAAAACAGAGGTACCTCTAATAACCAAGCAGCACCGAAAACAATGTTATTCACACTTCCCTAACCACAAACCCCAGGAAGAAACATTTTATAACACACACAATATAACCCTTCAAGCGTGTGCCACCCTTGGATATCCCCATCCCCCAACACCGAGTGAGACCCACTCAATTCATTTCGTGGCCCACGGTTTGAAAAGAACCCAGAGAGAGAGAATTACTTTTGCTGATAACTCAGATCCTGGCGTGAGCTCTCTGGAGCCCACAGCCTGCCCCCAGTTTCCACAAGAGAAACTGAGGCGAGAGGTTGCGCAGCTAGTCAATGGCAGGCCTGGGCCTGCATCCAGGAGCCTGGCTGTGGGGCCAGGCGTGTCGCCACCATGGCCCGGCGTCCAGTGCTTTCTGTCTGTCTGTGGCCGAGTCCGCATTCACCTACAGTTTCAACCCTTACGGTAACCACCTGCTCCCACGAGATATGTGTTTCTCCTTGAATGGTGTGGAAAATGTTTGTTTTTTTTTTTTAGTTTTCTGAGTTTTCTTTTTATTATTAAAGATTTCTATTTTGCCAAATAACTCTTCTGCATCAATTGAGATGATTATGTGTTTTTTCACTTTGTTGTATTAATGTGATGTATTATATACATAAATTTTCTTATGTTCCTTCAGCAACCACCATTGCCTACCAGGAATAATTCCCACTTGATCATGGTGTATAATTATTTGAAAGTGCTGGTGGATTACATTCTTAATATTTTGTTGAATATTTCTTTCATCTATACTCATAATAGCTATGGTTCATAATTATATCACGTGGAAAATATTTTAAGGGTGAAATCCCTGAATTTATTCCACCCTCTCTCTTTCACACACTTGTCTTTTAAACAAAACAACCTCAAAGGCTAACCCGCCCCCAGGCCTGGGGTGGGACAGCAGGACACCAGCCACACGCAAGGACACAGGAATGACCAACGCGATCTCTGGACACCGCAGAGCCAAGTCTAACACCTGCCCTTTGGCACTGGCTCCACAGTGGGCAAAGGCTTGTGGAGACTCAGGACAGCGAAGGTGACCCCACCCACAAGGGCGGGCCAGCGCAGCCTCTCTCCAGGCCTGCAGGCAGAGAGCAAGGCGCTCCCTCTCCTGCCCCAGGCAGCCAGGCAGCCTTCTTTCCCACCCCCACCTAACGCTGACCCCTGGATGCTGGGGCGTACTGACCCATTTTTACCAATAGGGACACTGAAGCTTTGGGAGAGGTCAAAGCCAGAACGGGGCAGGGGTGGGACCACCCTGCCATGGACCCCACAGTTCTGCCCTCTCTGGCACATAGCTCCACCCAAGCTAGTTCCCAAAACCTCCAGACTCCAGGCAGAACAGGCAAGGAAAAGAGCACAAGACGCCTCCACTGTGGAAAGCCTTTATCTGTAAAAATGCCACAGATCAAAACGAACCAACCACAAACCCCTTCCAGGACTCGTAATCTGAGGTTAAGTAAGTGCTCAGCGTATCTGAAAGAAATCTGAAATGGGCATTCTGAAAAAAGGTACCTGGCACAAACGCCATTCCCATCCCACGGCCCTGCTTAACAGGGGCTGGCGTCACCGGTCCACAGTGGGGACCATGACAGGAACATGGCCAGTCAGAACCCCAGTACCACAGCCACCCAAGCTGCCTGGTTCACCCCATGAAGCCTCCCAGGGAGACTCTGACTTGTGGCACAAACCCTTCTGGGGTCCAGAAGTCCATCCCCAAGCCCACTCACCCACGGACCCCGACCCAGGAGGGCGGGAGGGCGCTGGGTCTACGCTCTGGCAAAGCCTTCAGTCCTTCCTGCTTTGCTCAGATGACCAGGTTTAAAAAGCTCTGCGGACAGCCGGGGCCACCTTTCCTGGGAGCATCCCCCACTCTGCAGCAAACCAACCAGGGTGGACGTCCCCAGGGAAGGTGGCACTTCCACTCAGCCCACCAGCACTGCTCAATCTCAATGTCAAGCCGCTGGCCAGAATTCGCGGAACACCCAGAAACTGCCACAGGATGGTGGGCGTCCCTGGCTCGACTCTCCTCCGGGCTTCCTCCCACTTCCATCCACTTCCCTGGGCGAGGCGCAAGTGGCCGACAGAGCGTAGAGCCTCGTCTCACCCTCGCCTGAGACGGGCAGGTGCAGCGCTGGGTTGCGGGCCAGGACTCGGGTGGCCCAGCCCACTCTCAGGTCTCGGAGGGCGGCAAAAGCGGGGCAGGTCTGGGCGCCAGAGGCTGCTGGAAGCTCCCCCCGGTCACGTGCCCAGAGTATTCCAGGCTTGGTCTCGGGAGAAAAAAGTCCAGCTCGGGCAACAGAGGGTAGAGGGCTCAAAGAGCAAGACCTCAGAGGCACTGCTGCTTCTCAGAAGCCCTTCAAACGCACCCGAGACACGGCATTTTACACCACTGTCACTGGTGGGAAGCTTTTAAAAAACCTCACCCTTAGGAGTAAGCCACTGTCAAGGCCTGAGTGCAGGAATGGAAATTCAAGCACGCTTTCTAGAAGAGCAGTGGGTATCAAGTTTTCAAAAACACACACCCCTTCATCTATTAATCCTCCTTCTAGGTATTTAAAAAAAAACAAAAAAACTCAAAGGTCATGTATATTACTAAAAGAAAAGCTAAAAATGTAACATGGAAATGTACAGAATAAAGCTGCATGTAAACTGTAAATACGGGTAAAACTGCACATATAAGACGATTATTTTTTGAAATTGAACAAATGTATATTAATACCTCAAAATGTTAATATCAGACTAAAAATTAGGCTACAGAAAGAAACTAGACAAGAACTACTACACGTTTTAAGATTCCATTTATATAAAATGCAAATATAAATCAATTTATAAAGATGAAACTAGATTAGTGGTTATGTAGGGCTGGAGAAGGAATGCTAAGGGGTGTGGAGTTTTTCTTTTTGGAGTAATGAAATTGTTCTAAAATGTTTTGTGTTGAAGAATGCACAATATTGTGATTATACTAAAAGCCATTGATTATACACTTTGGATAGATCATATGGTATGTGAATACATCTCAATAAACCTGCTTAATAAATAATTAAATAATTGTGCAAGAATAGCCAGAAATAGCAGCTATGTATAGCAGGAAACAGATTGAGAGATGAAGAATTTTCCTGTCTGTCTTTTTATTATTATTGAAATAATGAAAATGCTCTAATAACGATTGAGGTGATGAATGTACAACTATGTGATTATACCAAATACCATTGTTAAAACACTTTGTGGCGGGGGAGGAAACTCAATGCTGTAAGAGTGGAGGGGGAAAACATTCCAAAAGTCCAAATAAATTATAGTACATTCATATGATAGAATATTAGGCAGCCAATTAAAATAGAGCATTTTAGAAATGATCACAATGTAACATTAAAAAAAAAAAAAAAAGCCTTAAGAATACAATCCAATCTTTTGTGTAAGAAAAAAGACTGGAAGGAAATAAAAACGGGATTAAGAGAGAATTTTCAACGGTTACTATCTTTAAAATTTTTTATTGTGATAATATATACAGCATTACCATTTTCCATTTTAATACCTTTCTATAGCTCTGTATTTTCTAAATTCTTGAAAATGACCACCCCCTACTTTTATTTAAAAAGCACATCCTTACAATGCCCGTTTCAAATGACGGGGACCAGCCAGTGCTGCTCCCTTTGGGGACAGATGGCTGCCTTGCCCTGACCCCAACACCACACTCTCCATCTACTTCTTCTGAACGCAGCGCGTCCATGATGCATGCCATGACACGTGGATGCCATCTGGTCCAGGTCTGTAGCCTGATTAGACTAGGAAAAAAGAAAACGAGGTGTTTTTAAATCACCCTTTACGTGGCCAGCAATGCAGCTCTGGGGCGCATCTCTCAGATGGTTTCTGTCTAGGCAGCACTGCATCTGACTGTAGGCTCGCACTGCTGTTAAAAGCCAGGAGGGGGTCAAGCCACGCACACTGCTCGACATGCCAGCATGACGACACCTGGCACAGCACTTCCTCCTTCTGAGTGGCTGTTTCGCATGCCCCTGGGCTTTTCTTTTAAGCCCTCTGTGAAAGGACTCGAAAATAAAAAGTCGCTGAGCCTCCTCAAAGGATTAGACAGCTACCCTATGGCCCAGCAATTTCATCCAAGAGAAATCTAAGCGTTCGTCTGCATGAGAGGGATGTGCACGCATGTCCACAGCAGAAATGTGGAAGCAGCCACGCCCACCAGTCGAAGCATGTCCACCCATGCAGCGGAATAGTACTCAGCCCTGAAAAGGAACCCTGCAGGCGTGCTGCTGAGTGCAGAAAGCCAGACACACAAGACTGCGGCTTCCATGACTGCACTGATAGGGAACCTCCAGAAGTCACATCTACAGAGACAGAAAGCAGATTAACGGTTACTAGGAGCTGGGGGGAGAGGGGGTGGGCGGGAAGTGACTGCTAATGGAGAAATAATTGCTAATGGTTTCTTTTTTGGGGTGGTAAAAATGTTCTAAAATTGATTGTGATGATGGCTGCACAACCCTGAGTATAGACTAAACACCACTGTATTACACACTCTAAATGGGTGATTTGCAAAGCATGCATTATTTCTCAACAAAGCTCTCATAAAAAACTTAAAAAAATATCGTGTTTGGTAGGATAGTACAACAGTGTGATGCTCAAAGTATACATAACTGGTGTTGAACAAATGTTTGGGGAAAGACTCCATTTATCCACACCAAAAGAACAGAATGCACAGGTCTGTCTGTACAGGTAATGACTGCTGGGGTGGACTGACTGATCTCACACACAAGAAATCAAAATATTCAAAGAACGTGCTCACTGCTTAAAAAAAAAAAAAAAAAAAAAAAAAAAAAAAAAAAAAAGGGCCATGTTCTGATTGACAACATGAGCTCCACATTAAGAAATGCTACCCACACTAGTGTACGCACACCATTTTCCTCTTAAAAATATAGGTTTGGGTTGAACCATAGCTCAAACCCGCTCACCACATTTCAAAGGGTAGATGATGCCCGTGAACAAGTCTACTGAGTTTCTAGGGACCTTAGGGTTACCTTTTAAGTCACCAGTGACCAACTGTGCCCACCACTGCCAACAAAATTTTATTGAGGATGAGTCCTTTGCACGTGGGATTATGGACGTGCAATTCTCGCATGCACACACACACAGCGCCAAATTCTTGCTCAATTATTTTTCCAGTTTATTCATTCAACAAATATTTAAGGTGCTCTTCGGATACAACAGATAATAGAATAAAGCCAAACCAACCAACCCTGCCCTCTCGGAACTTATATTTAGGGGAAAAAATAAAACAAAACAAAAAACCACTAATAATTTAAAGAAATTTTGTTTTTTCAAACTCATGTCTTTTATCAAGTACATTACTTTCAGTCCATCTTCTAAATGAAATATCAGCATTAGCAAGGAATCCCCACAATTTTTACCTTGCAAATTTCCAGTCTTTTCTACAAAGATTTTGGAAACAACACTAACAGTAGCCCAGTGACAAGCTTTCCTTTCTCTTTCACAGATTTGTAAGAGGCATAAAGACAAACACGGTCTACTTGAAAAGTTTATTCAAAACCAGAAATCTAAACACTTTATATCCACACCATCGTGACACATGAGGACTGTGGGCTGTCAGAAGATTTAACAGCCCAGAATCGTCAAGTTCCTGAGATACCAAACGGTTTCTTGGCTTTTTGCAATTATAAAACATCAACAACTCTCCAATATTCTTCTAGAAGCTGTGACTCGCAAGTCATTCAATAACCAGAATTGTGTAAGATGAAAATATTGCATCCCCCCCCACACCCCAAAAGCAAAAGTGCAATTTGGTACAAAGATCAAGACTGCCTCAAAAAGGTAAGTTTTGGAAGCAAAGTCTAAATTCCTTTAAACAAATTCAATAATTTAGTGAAATTTTTACTAAATGGCCACTGATTCTCTTGCCACTCTTAATTGTTTTTTTCTCTCCACCTTCCAAACTAGGGAAGCTAGAGATACCGGCACTCCAAACAGTCAAAGGATCCTTAAGACGTGGCTGTCCTAACTGTCATCTGCAGGCAAAGTTCCTTATCGTCAACAATCCCGCTGTGGTTGAATTCTAGCAAGAGACATCCAAGTGGGCACATCTCCTTTCAGTTACAAGGCTGAGAAAGCCATCTTAAAAGCCTAACTTACTCCCCAGCTTGGGCCCTGAGATACTAAGTTGCCTCCCCAGGTAAGGGACCCGAGGGCAGGGCAAGCTGCATCTTGTTCCACATCAGACTCTCCCCTCCCCATTTGGTCAGTGGAAACCATCACGGTGTATCTTTCCCGGGGGAAGGGCTGGGAGAGGGGCTCGCTAAACGCAACGCCTCGGTGGGAAGGTAAAATGCCCACTCAGATTAAACCGAAAACAATGTTAATTAAAGTGCTGGCAAGGTCATAAAACAGGCCGCACCATCCAAAACCTTCTGGAAACTGAAGGCACATTTATAAATCCTTTGGAGTATGCCTTCCTTTAAGTCTTCCGAGGACCACCGACTTAGGGAACCTGACAGCTCCATTCATAAAAACCTCCCCACCACGCTTACAGCAGGGACCCGCTGGCTTAGAGGCCCACCGCGACTTGGTGGTATTGCTTTTTTTTTTGGAAGGACGGACTTGGTAGTCCTCTCTGGGACGTCGGAAACAGACATTGCAATTCTCAGGCGGCAGCAGACTCCGAGAGGTCACTTCTTGCACCCAATACACGCATTTAAAAAAAAAACACACAAAAACAGAAAGCAAAACACGAACCCAAGGACCAAGAGGCCACCAACATCCCCCCCCACCAGCTGCACGACACCCAAGCAACGGGGGGGTGGGGTTGGGTATTGAGTACATAAACACCCCGGAAAACAAAGCGTGGCCCCGAGTGGAAGCGAGGTCAGCCCCCTCCCGGCGGAAGCAGCCGGCTCGCGCGCGGGCCCGCACCCGAGAGTCGGCCCCGGCCA
>JAQZBX010085872.1:0-13069 GCA_029593785.1 Cabassous unicinctus
GTGGTTGAAAAGACTTGTTTAACCCAAAAGAGGTTTTTCCTTGTATAGTCTTCATTGACTTAACTTCTTGACATAAATCAAAGTTCTCCTTTCACATACCTTAAAAATATTTTGCATTGACATTTGAAATACTCTAACGGAACATAAATTAACAAATGAGAAAAATGTGTTTGACATGCTATTAAGAGAGAGAAAGAAACATCAAAACATAGTTGAAATTAGACATTTGAATCACTTAAAATTGTTAGATGTTAAAGAAGTACCGATTTTTAATTTTTTCAAAAAAGAAAGCTGAAGTGAAAAGATGCAAAGCCTTAACTACCTGTTCTAATGCAAAAATCACAGTTTGCAATACTTTAAAAAACCTTTTTCCTTTGCATGCTGTAAATATAGGGATTCAGAGTGTGTAACTGTGCGCAGGTAAGGTTAAAGACGGACTTCCCTTTTAAAGCAAAGAAGAAATAAGGTTATGTAGTAAAAGGAAAGGTCTTCTTGTGGGCTAACAAGAAAGAAATAGTTACCAACACTTTTTAATTTCTGCTAGTCTACAAATAAAATTTTAGACGCTTAGCAATATTTTTCAGATATTTTAAGGAGGACATATTTGCTGATTTAAAAAATTGAACTTATGGTTGAGTTTCACTGAATCTATCTTATAAGCTCAAAGAAGCTTCTCATGTAGAACACATTTGCACAAAATGCTGCCATAGGCTTATTTTGCAATGTTGCTGCTCCACTTTTGTGCTTCCATGTTCCTGATTTATTGAGGTGAAGAAATCTAACACGAGATATATTTAAAGTATCACGTAAGAATGCATAGCAATTATTTATGTAGTGAGTTACTATTATGAATTACTAAAAATGAGCTAATTAAATCCTAATACTCAATACTCAATATACTAGGAAGTTTATACATATTATTTATTTCATATATTTTTATTAGAGAAGAAAGGACATTGGTACCAATATTTTCAGATTTTGTTAAAACCACGTTAAGGTTTGAGTTCCTTTTTTCTCTAAATGTGAATTGACATGGATTGTAACTGTAGTTCTTTTTCAAAAATATTTCAAGCGGTATCACTTTGCTGCAGTGCTGACGGACAACTTCTAAAAATGAATGATTCTATTATTACTAAGGGATGATTATTGAGTTTGAAGTTGATCTTTAGACAACCCAGAAACTGTTTTACCTCTCACTTTTGGATAATGCAGAAAGTCAGCCTTTAATGCTTTTAATATAAAGTTAGCAAACCAGTCAGTGGATTTGAATATGTGTAGGGGAAGAGCTAAAGACACTGCCTAAAATTAAGCTTATTCTTATAGATATTAATAATTCCCTTATATGTTACCTTCATTATGAAAAGTTTTGTTGCACCAAGTAGTTCAATATTAAAAATAAAAAACCCTAAATCTTAAAGCTCCTTTCATCAATACTTTAACATTTTGTAGATTAATGAGGATTTCTAAAATAATAATTTACTACATTATAATTGATTTAGAGACACTGTTAAACCCAGGAAGTTAAGAATATTTCCATTATTTGCATCTGATTAATACATCTCCTTGATTACTTTTACTTCAGATGATTGTTCTCATTAGGTTCTTTTTTGTCATTATGATTATTTAAGCTTAGTGATTATTATTAAACTCCAGTATTTTTAATTTTAATAGAGTAGAAACAAACAGGGATACCTATAAAATATAATTGGAATTCCAACTTATTTCTCTTTCACAAATTTAGATTTCTCCACAAATATCATCAATTAGGAATATAGGCTTTGCAATAATCCACCTGTTTCTGAATAAACATGAGATCTATCAGGTAGTATCATTATGAAGTATGATGTGAAAAAGAATTCAAAAGTGAAAAAAATTTCAAGAGGTGCACAATGCTGTAAAAATGTTATTTTACTAAGAAAAAATTGGTTTTGCTCACTGTCATAACTTCTACTTCCAGCAGGCCCCAAGAAATATGTGATATATGTATAGTGTGTCTGTTTCATAGAAATTTACTTCTTAATGGGAAATCAGGAAATGCATCAGAAATATGCAGATAATTAGATCATGCATGTCACAGTTAATAGAAAAACTGGAGTTAACAAAAGTGGTAAAAATGAGAAAAACTTAAAAATTAATTCATCAGTAGCTCTACAGGAAAATGCATGTGAAAAATTAAAAAAAATCAAGTTCAGGAATTCAATCTCTTACTAGTGTTTATAGGACTAAATGAATACATGTTAGATATACACAATTTTTATTGAAATGTAGGCATAATTAGCTCCTTTATCCACCATTTTGTTTTTAGTATGATCATATAAAACTTAGAGGAACATTCTCTTCTTGTGAAAGTCTTTGGGATCTTAAGTCTCTCTGAAAGCACACCAAATATGATGTAAGAGAGTTAAAAAAATCTCACCCTTTTGTCTTGATGCAAGAGCTTGGTATTATAGTACTAGTCTTCTGCACCAGTTTATGTATTTGAAGAGAATTCAAGTGACCTTTCTTCGACTTGGTCTATGTAGAGCTGGGGAGGCTACCTGCTTCAAATTTCCATGTAATGAAACACAAAAGATAATGGGCAGGGAGGTAGTAATATCGGAAAATCACAATTGGCAGCATCAGCAAGCTGAATTGAGGTAGTATCCCCATTGTTTTGTGAAACTAGCTTCTTATTGATGGACATACTTTCATACAGATTACTGTTTGATTGGCAAAACAAGCATAGTTTTATAATCTACAAACCACATTTATGTTTAGGAAGTTACCTTAAACTGGTCTAAACAGGGTTCTTTCATTGCCAAATGTATTCTATGGATCTGATGGGCTAAACACTTCTTGCCATAGTGTGGTTTGAGAAAACATAATTGCTATTAAAGCTTGTGGTTCTCCTCCCAGTTAAAGAATATCCATAGACTTAAATACTCATGTCAAATGACTAAAAAGAAAAGATTCATTAAATATTTTGAGGTGATATTAAGGTTATGAAGTACTCTGGCCCAGCACAGATTTATTTTTTGTCATATATTTCAAAACAATATGTAGATTATTATTATCTAAACTACTCTTCTCATCTTGATTTAAGAAATTCATTTATTGATGGGTCATGTTTAGATTGAAGTAAAATAATGAAAATACGAGATGTAACACAGTACAAGAGAAATTTTAATTTGGCAAATTCATTTTAACTTTGCCCTAGGAGGGGTTCCACGCTTGGCTCTTGCTGGCAAACTCTCTGCATGAGTTGGGGATCTGTAAAGTTTCTCTAAAAGGAATTTTTCTTTTTGCCATTTCTCCCATTACAGAAGAAGAAAAAAAATTACCACAAGAAAGTATGGATAAAATTTATATTGTTTATGCCATGATTCTTACAGCCTTAACCAATTGAGTGAATTTAAATTTCTGAAATAAAAATGGGGCATACAAAGGAAGAAAATTTATTAATGACGCCCACCCAATTCTATACATAAAATTGAAGCTGGCTTTTATAAGCGCATAGTAGCTACAGCTGATTATATAATAAACATGTAGTGACCTATATATTAACCTGTTTGAAATTAAGTTATGCATCTTATTTCAGCCTACACAAGCATTCCCATCTCAATTTGCTGACTTGCTTGAATTTTCTGATTTACTTGAATTTTCTGATTTACTTGGTCTGCCAAAGCTGTATAATTTTTGTGCTTAGGTTGTTCATCGAGGGAGATTTATTTCTTTTGCATGGCTCATTTGGGCCATAGAGGATTAGCAAACTTTATATATTGAAAACAGAAGGGAAGAAAGGCAAGAAAAAAAGAAAAGAATTAATCATATAGTACATCATCGATACAGTATCTTCTAAATCTCAATCAGTTGTTTATTGGTTGGCAAACAAGTTTCACTTTTACAACAAATATTAGTAATGAGGTCATCCAACTTTGAGACCATACAAAATGGATCATAAATTTTAAAAAAAATTATATGTGCTGCTAATTTACCTCTTGTATTTCTACATTACTTAAGATCCTGTCAAATAAATAATTTTTCTTGTTAATAAACAGAGGACTTAAAAAAAAAAATCACTTCGAAGTAATTTGACCTTGAAATTCTTACTACGAGGGAGTGAATTTCCTTTAAAAGTTGGTAGTGCAGTTGCCCACTTGGGTATCAGACTGAGCATTCAGCACTTTAATGCCTATGGGATACCGTTTTTTTTGTTTGTTTTATTTTTTTTCACATGCAGAAGCCCCACTAGTTCTCTACAGACACCTCTTGACTTCTAGAATCATAGCTACTGTCTTGGTGATGAACTGCTTGCCAAATATGCTTTGCATTACAACAGATATGCACTGTAAACATAAAAGTTCATCCTGCTCTAATTTGCAAAAACATTGTTGGAAATATTCTGACTGAATAAAGATATATAGTGAGGGAAGGATGTCTAATTTTATTTATTTTATTTTTTTGTAAAAAATAATTTGTTTGCATTACTAGAAAATGATTCTTATAAAGTGATATCATTTATTTATTTTTTGCCAGGTGAAATTTTAAAGAAAAAAAGTAGGAGAAGGAAGGAAAGCAGCAAGGAAGGACGAAAGAAAGAAAAGAAAAGAAAAGGAAAGGAAAGAAAAGGAAAGGAAAGGAAAGAAGAAAGGAAGGAAACTGCTCTCTTACTGGTAGACAAACTTGCAAGACCAGCACACAAAAGAAAAAAAAAAAATCTTTTTTTTTTTTCCACTACAATAACAGGACTCAAATTCTGGAGGAACAGAAAGCAGACTATATGTGCAATGCTAGTATCTGTACATTACATAGAAATTGTTCATGTTTTTTCTGCCATTAGTTTTATCATCAGTTAATACAGCAAATCATAAAATATGCATTTAGCATACAATTCTAGAATTCCCCTCCATTTCATTATTAATTTTGCTGTTTTATTTTTGTTTTCACAGCTATTCCACTGTGGTGAAATCAGGTCTTGAGTGACCAAAACCACTCTGTGATACAGTTTTGCTTTGCTTTTGTTTGTGCAGCACTCCAATCTAGATGCAGCATTGTTACTAATTTCAAACAAATGTTCTGGCCTCTTAAAAATCAGGTCCTTGTAATTATAGTAACAGAGCATCAGAGATGTTAAAACAAACACAACATAATTCAACATGGCCACAATGAGCGCCATTTTCTTCATATCTCGTTCATTAACATAATGAAGTCTCCATCAGAGGGGGAAAAGGACAGAAAGGTAGGGCACAGGGGAATTTCAGCAGTTATCTTTCTCCCCTGGGTTGGCCTAAAAATCCCAGTTAAAAAAAAAAAAGTCTGAGAGTTTGTTTTTTCTTTCTAGAACAGCATAAAGATTTAGGAGTACACACATTATTACCACTGCTTATATGAACTCGGAACAGTCAACCAGGTGTTAGCGGTTTTGTTGGTTTAAATTTCTGTGTAATCGTCTATAGACTAGTGACCAAATGAGCAGGTCCTTTTGAACTTCCCTCTGGAGGGGTCCCATCTTTGTTTGGAGGAACTATAAATCCATCACTGCTGCCGCGACCTAACTGGTAGTAAGTGTGCAGCTGATGGACGTGGTTTCTGGAGCCTAAATTTGGCATGCTTTTGTAGTAAACATCTTCGGCATCACCACTTTTGGCCGGTGGGGGGTCGGTCTGGGTGCTGGTGGTAACACTCTCTGTGGCAGGCACACCAGCCAGTGCCGGCATGCTGGTGTAGAGAGAGTCCCTGTGGGGTGACTGGAGATCTTCTGTGTGCTCGTTGGTTAGCAAAGGGAAAAAGCTCTCACTGTGGTCTTGGGGGATCCGCCTTCTGGTGTAATGGTGTGGCTGGTGGTTCTCTGTGGAGTAAACTCTTGGGGGCAGCAAAGGCGCATCAGATTCCTCATGAATGAGTTCCAGGCCCAAACTCTCCTCGTGATTAAAGGAGGTGGCATCATCCAGGACAATGGCGTCATCTTCACTCCCGCTGCCGAGGTTATTCACCAGCTTATTCATCAGATTCCTGTTCTGTTCGCTGGAGCGCTCGTGGTTGTTCAGGTAAGAAGGGATATAGTTGGAAGTGAGTTCCTTCAGAATCTTTTTCTCTAGGGCGGTCTCATTATGGTTATAGCCACGGTCTATGATTTGCACACAGTTGCTCAGGTATTCGCTGCTGGCAATACTGTAACTATTGCCATGGTTACCATTCAGTGGTAGAGTATCCATGACACTTGTATCCCTGGCATTGTTCAGAAGCCCCTCTGAAAAAGATTACAAAACACTATGACATTTATATCCAACAGACCATAGAACATACACACAAACACTAAACCACAAACATTTATCAACTATGAAATATGTATAAATTGCTAGCGTTTTTACTTCAGTATAAAATGTTTGTAAAGAAAAATTAATAAATATATATGCACATATATATATACGCATACATATATATTTGGACAATTTATATAAATCTAATAAATAGAAATATTTAAAGTAAACTTAAAAGAAAAAAAAAACAATTAAGTTTACAATTTCCACACAAACATTGCATGATATTATTTGAAATATATTTCCTTAAAACTTAGAAAAAAATAATGCAAAATTTTGGTGTAGTCATTCATAGCTTTCAATTTATACACATGAAATTCAATTAAATAATCCATTTGTTTTAATTTTACATATTATCTTAACATTGAAATAGCTGTAATATTAACATAATTCATGTGTGGTACTTGGAATATATTGGTTGAAAGTAAAAGAATCAAGCAGTTTCTATTAATTTGAGATATAATTTTGTAAAATAAATCCTAAAAAAAATCCTACATACATAACCACAGAAGGATTATGTTAAATTTGATCAGAATGATGTAGTCATGAAATAATGCTTAGTCAACTAGATGGCACATCAAAAAAAATTACTTACATATAGGAACGTGGAAAACAAAAAAAATTTGAATTTCTAATTTTTTTCAGTTATAAGCACTTTGATTCTTATATATTAACTCAGTGATTATTTAGGGTCATTAGGTAATACTACAAAAGAATGTGTAAAGATAACAAAGATCTGATAACTAAAAACATAGTGACAGTATTAAAGGTATCATTTCATAATGGGTGCTTTGTATGTATATTAAACTTTGGGTTTAAAAGGGGGTCAACAATTTATTTTGGGAAGAAATAACTGCAGTGAAATAAATTTGACCACATGCTTCTTCAAGGTTTATGCATTCCCTTGAATGTACAGAAATCCAAGAATCTATAATAGTTCCATAAATCACTTCAAATGCAACCACAAAAGAAGGAAAAAAAACACATTTAACCAATTCTGGTAATTAAGAAAAGGTATTTCTTTATTAAAAAAACTTAATTTTAAGAATTCTAAGGAAACTTCTCAATACATTGCTAACTTGTGAAAATACAGCATTCATTCTATATCTGTGATGAAGTTATTTTTATCAAAACTAAACTAGTTCATTGCTGGTTTTAATAGTGTCCCAACTATGTCAATTTCTACATGCACTTCTGAAGTACACTTTGTTGTCAAGTAAAACAGTTTTCAAAAACAGCAATGCATAAACTGCATTAAAAAGGAGCCATCACAGACATAGGGTGAAGAGATTTATTTTCATGTTAGTATTTATCTTATAGACAAATCCACAATGTTAATAAAAAGTAAAAGTAAATGCTTTTTAAAGGGCTGTATGCAATGGGTGATTGCTGCTGCAGAGGTTGCTATGGTATGCATGATGCTTATGACTGGGTGACTGATGCATTGAAACACATATTTATTATTTCTGTTGTCAATGCATTAGGTACATGTTGAAAACTGTCATAGTAAAGTAAAGCAGTTATGTTGCATGTGACACACATTTTTATGATGAATGTACTAATAAAAATTAAAAGTTTATGAATTACTTAGCAAAAATAAATGCTTAATTTAAAAACAATTTAACTCACACGAACAATTACATGAGACTTAACAATTATGTTGATTATGTGACACAATAAAAGAATCAGACAACAAAAGCGTCTAATCTCTATTAACATATATTTATAAGTTGATTCATAGGCTCTTTAGATTTAAAAATGTGAGATGAACTGTTTTTAATAACTACATCATCTATTTGTGATGCAATAAAAGTGAACTAAAAAAAATTACATTTGATATGCAATGTTTAGCTTTACTCCCATACTTGTCTCTCTGTAGGGCTCTAAACGACAGCATGAAGAAAAGGAAAGAAAAAACAACAAGTAAGCTTACAGCGACAGTAGAAGAAACATGAGTAAAAAGCAAATTGATGATATGCGGAAAAAAGAGTCAAAGGAAATAATTTCCACTGCCCCAAAATTCATGAGTCTGTGTTACATGGTTTTTCATAATTAAAAATACTGAAATGTTAGTAAGAAAATTAGAAAATCCCTTAAGAAATGCAAATAAAATGAGTCTTTAATAAGCATTTCTACAGTTTGTAAATTTCAAGCAAATACACATTTTAAAGTTAAGATTATCACACAAATCAAGAACGGTAAAAGTTTGAGGGCAAGTCATGACTATTTCCACAACTATATTTCAATATTAAATATATCTATGTGTGTTAGAACAATCCTGCTTCTAAGGAATGTTATTTAATTTTTAAATTTGCCAGTAAATTTTTATATTTTCCTTTAGCGTGTATATTGAGAGAAAACCACAAGTTGAAGGTTTCATAATTGTGTTTTTCCCCTTATGAATCTTTCATTTCCCTGTGCAAAATTAATTTTCTTCCATTACACTTATAAAAAAGGTTTATTATTTGTAAGCAATACAATATATACTGGAGCTAATATCCAAAAGTTGTTTAACTATGGAGGAAAAAAAAGGTTAAATTGGATTATTATTCTGTATAAAGAAAATATAAGAGGAAAAAACTCGATTGTTAATATCAGGCTTTCTTCTGGATTGTAGCATACTCTCAAGCAATCAAACATTTTTAGAGTTCATCTTTAAAAAAAAAAAAAACCACAAAAAACCCTAGCAAAATTATTTTAAAAAGACAACAAACTCATATTTAAATCAGATCAGAAGAATATTTCTTGCTGATTTTGTTTACAGAAAAGGTAAAATATCACAAATCAAAAAATAGAGAATTACTTGGGCCAGATCATTTCAAGAGGTTCCAAGTTATTATAATTTAACCATTGCATTCAAGATACAGTTTTTGTACTTTACATTAGACTTGATTTTCAGCAAAAAAGCCAACAATATTTCAAAATGCAGAGGGAATCTGCAAAATTCAGAGGTTTCAAATAGCTTGAAGAAAAGGGCCAAACCTGGGTAGCAACAGATGGCAATCATAGATTCATTATGGCTCCTTGCTTAAATTAGAGAATTTTAGAACTGGAAAGTGTATGAAATCAAAGAAGTTCAAATTTTTCTTTCAGAGATGAGGAAACTGCAGCCTAGAGAGGGTGAGTCTTATCTAACGCCACCCTGTTAATACTGGCAGAGCTGAGATCAGAAAGGGAGTTCTAGACTTCCTCTGTGCTCTGTTACCTCCTACTCTTCCCATCTGCCTGAGGCTTTGAAATCCATAACAGAATATCTATTTATACACTTCATAATATAATCTTCTAGTCCTACCACCTAGAATATAGTCTTTACTATATCTATTCTATTCTATGGATATATGTCTTTCCTTAAGGTTTTGGAATATAATTAAATTAAAGTATAAAATATCTTAATAAAATCATGACTTCCTCTCTATGTTATATTTTTTTGACAAATTTATCTATAATGAAACTTATTTTGCACAAATTGAATTCTCCAATACCAACAAGAAGACAATATTTCAGAAATACTGTGCCTGAAATTTTATAAATTTCCACAGATAGAATATAGATTAAATATAATAAAGGTACATTATCCATCTTTATTTCTACCTCTACATGCTTCAGTAACATTATGAACACATCTTTACATATTTTAAATAAAGGCATTACAAACAAGAATAGATACTTTAAATCTGAATGCTTATATGCCTGGATGGCATTGGTGAGATTGAATTAGAGGACCCACAGAACATAATCAAGTGGTAATTCAATATAAACTGCTCCAGTACATACCGAGCCACCTATATTTCATGTAAGATTTCACCTTGCCAGTAAGAATATTAGTGCATTCATCTGAAAGCATAAGATTAGTAGCAATATGACAATCACCAAGATTTATTTTTTGTCACAGTAAAAAAACTTATTTTCAGCACTACCATAGTTTTTAACATCTAAAAAAACTGAACCATAAAATAGCTGAACAACTCCACTTATGACTCTGAAAAACATTAATAAAATTATTTATTTTTATTTTTAAGAAATATAATTTACTGGAATAAAAATCAGATACCTTCAGAACAGTCCTTCTTTGTATATTTATTAAAAATCTTAACAGCGATATCTAAAGTAGAATTCCACAGAAATAAAACTTTATTTTTTGCATTGTGAGAATTTTGATTTGATAGAGTTTATAGAAGTGTTCAATCCTTAAAGAAATCCCCTAATTTAGGCCACCAATTAAAATAAGATGAGAAGGCAGACACTGTTTTAGGAAAACAATATAGATTAACAATTGTTACTTTTTCATCAAATAAGAAATTAGAAACTATATCTGAATGACCAAAAACAGCTAAACAAAATGTGATCCAAATTTATTACTTGTTTTGAAACAATTACCAACTATTGTTCTCTGTAAAGTAACGAATATAGAATAGATTTAATTTGTTCATTTGCAGGTACAGGTGCAAGCTGTCATTTTACATCATTTCAAACTTATTTTGAAATATTTATAATGACACCATTATTTTCAACTTGGCCTAAGGAAAATTAAGGGGGTGGAGTGGGGTGGACAAAAACAAGCCTTTATAAGATCTACTACATGTAGATCTACTAAAATGTTCTCCTGTAAGATCTACTAAAATGTTCTCCTGCCAAACTACATCTGGTGCATTGTGTAATGGACATTTCATTGAATGCTAATTAAAATAAAGACATTGACAAATGAGAAACAATTTAGATGTGGGTAGTCATGAAAGACCCATAAACTTTCGCATATTGATCACATTGAGGTTGTTTTGCTGGGAATATGGAAGATTAAAGGAAGATGGGCTGACTGCTTTCAAATATTTAAAGAGTATCACACAGACCAGAAGAATGCTTTGCTTTACTTAGGCTTAGAGGGCAATCCTTAGTGTTATGGCTAGAAGTAAATTTTGGCTCAGTAAAAGAAAAAAATATAAATAACAAATGGAGCTAACAAGAGAATATAAGAAATCCTGGGCTCTGTTAGAGGAAATATTTTAATGTTAACAGTGTTGTAAAGAGGAGTCGAGCTATATAGGAAGTTGGGTTCAATAAGCTCTACCACTTCTTTTCATTATAAAAGTCTGTGATTCTTAGACATAACATTAAGAACCTTGATACATTTCAAAGTTTGCTGAATTTTTCATCCGTTGACACAAATCTTGATTATGTTCCTGCATTCATTTCTGAATGTTCCTTCACATTCGGCAAAGGACTGCCTAGGAAGCTCAAATGGTTTTAGACACACAATGGCAAGGTTGCAACAAACATACTTTTCTGGAATGGTACACTCACACAACTCAGTTTTATGTATTCACACCACTAAGTTTTATGTATTCACACCACTAATTGTTACCTATGGCTGAGAAAGGAAAAAAAGCACAACACAAAGATCCCCATATAGGATAATAGAAATTTTATTCAAAATTGCCTGGAAAAAGTCAAATAATGCTAATCTATCCCATCCAACCTGAAATCTCTTTGTTACTGTAAAAGTATTTTTCATATATTATTTTAATGTAAGTGGATCACTGAGGTTTTTCTTTTATAAAACTTTTATTTTAATAAGTTTTCCCTGTGGTCTCTTTTCATATAACATGAATACTTTTAATTTCTTATGACTCTAACAAGCTTTCATTGATAGAAAAGGTAAAAACACTTCCAAATGTTTATTTATAAGTAAGTTTAAAGATAGCTATACTTAATTGAGATACAATTTTTAAAATTTTTATATCATTTTGGAGCTGGAGGATATACAGAAGAACCCTATTCAAAAGTCTTGTTTTAAACAAGTAACTCCAGTAGAAAAAGAAATTTAGTGACCTGCCTGAGCTAGTTCATATAGGCCATGGTAGAGCTAGGGTACGATTACTGACCAGTTCACTGTTCTTTCCTCCACTGCTTGGGTCAATGTAATTTTTCCCTAAGTTAACCTAAATATGCCATAAGTCTTGATGCTTTGGTACCAGAGTATGCTTTCACAGTATAACAAAGTAAAATTTTTTTCTTGGTCTTACAACATTAAGACTACTGAGTCAAGTCTTCCTTTATCCCACTTACCTTGAGCAAATCTGTTTTTTTTTTCAAAATAAATACATATGTGTTTAATAGAGAAATAAATCAACAGCAAGAAAATTAAGAATTGACAAACCACACAGTACATTTTATAACAATACAGAGAAACAAACACATATTGACGAATTGAATCAATCATTTGTTTATCAGAAGCAAGCCATTTCTTATTAAGGAAAACCTAAGGAAAATGGAAAATAAAAGCACCAAGAGGGATGGAATAGGAAAGGAGTCTGTGCATCTGCTTCCAAAACAAACAAAAGGCAGGAGAAAGGAAAGAAAAACTGTGCCCATAAAAGCTACATAAAATGGGACTCTCACTTGAAAAAATTAAGATAAACTCCAGCACACCTTGTGCGTTGTACATGCTGACAGAAGGGTTGTTACAAACCGCCGGTTCCCCAAGCAATGTATTATAGGGATTGTTAGTACCATGCGGACGAAGCAGAGCATTGCTTATAAGATGATTAGCCATGGCTCCTGGAGCAGCCCCATAGAAAGACAGAGAAAAAAAAGGTCAATCAGGCAAATGTGTTTAAAAAAAAGAAAGGAAACATTTTGAATGACAACAGTTGATATAGTCCTGATTACAGGCAGGCAGCTAATTAGACTAAAAAATATATGCTGCTAAAGCACACGTTTCCAACAATGGACATATCCGAGTCAATGGGAAAGAAAGAAAATGAGTTACAATG
>JAQZBX010085873.1:0-13066 GCA_029593785.1 Cabassous unicinctus
TTCTTAAGATCCAAAAAGAATTGCTTGTCAATATTGTTTTATATTTTTCTTTATTTTATATACTTTCTATGTATAATATATTTTATATTATTTTATAACATGTACAATTACCTATAAGAAATCATTTTCTTTATTTACTATTTATATCTAATTTCACCCCACTAGAATGTCATCTTCTTGAACACAAATTTTATGTTTTTCTTCTACTCAATGTGCAACACTTATAGCAGTGTTGGGAATTCAGTGCATATTTTCTGAAAGATAAATAAGTAGACTATATATGTCCCTTTTAAAAAGATTTATTTGTTATTTATTTATTTATTTATTTATCCCTTCTTGATTTTGCACTCACTGTCTGTTCTGTGGGTGCTTTTCTGTGTCTGCTTGTCTTCTCTTTAGGTGGCACTTGGAAACAATCTTGAGATCCTCCAGAGTGGAGAGAGGCTGCTCAATCTCTTGTGCCACCTCAGCTCCCTGATCTGGTGCAGCTCTCATTGTATTTCTTCTGTGTCTGTTTTTGTTGGGTCATCTTGCTGAAAAAGCCTTCTGTGTGGCACAGCACTCCATGTGGGCCAGCACACCATGTGGGTCAGCACTCTGCATGGGCCAGCTCTCCAGTTGGGCCAGCTCACCATGTGGGCCAACTTTCTTTTCACCAGGCTGCTGTGGGAACAAATCCCTTGACCTCCCATGTGATAGAAGGAGCCCAATCCCTTGAACCACATCTGCTTCCCTATACATGTCCTTAATAATTATTATGCTCCAGGGAATTCATATGAATTCAGAGTATAGTAATAAAAACAACAGGCATATCCTTTTCCTCATTATATGGTTTTGGCAAACTTATGTTGGATTCTTCTTGAAAATAATGAACATTAGTGGAGCCAAAATTTCTCCTTTTATGAAAATATGGAGGGTTTTCTGGTATCTCTTTGAACTAGGGCATCAATAATTAGAGGACCTCACTGTATTTGGGCAGAAGGTTGAGTTAACACTTTGTTGATGAAAATTGTCAATATTCTGTCTTCCACGTATTTTTCCCTTTTTTGACCTTCAATGTTTACCTTATTCTTCTTTAGTCATTATAGTGGTTTAAAGCTTTATGTACCTCAGAAAAACATGTTCTTAAATATATTCTATTCCTGTATATGTGAAACCATTGTATCTAGGGCTATTTGAGGAGGTTACTTTGATTAAGGTGTGTCCTATTTCAGTCAGGATATGTCTTAATGCTATTAGTGGAGTCCTTTATAAGAGAATAAAATTCAAACAGAGAGGAATCCATATGAAGTAAGAAATGGAAATCAATGAAATCCTAAAGAGAAGAGAGAGACCAGGAGATGTCACCATGTTCCTTGTTATGTGAAAAGTTAAGGACCAAGGTTTTCCAGCAGCCAGCCCCAGAACACCACAGTCTTGAGGAGAAAGTGTTGTCTTGATGATGCCTGGATTTGAGCATTTTCATAGCCTCAAAACCATAAGCTAATAAATTTCCATTATTTCAGTCAACCCAGTTGATAGTATTTGCTGAAGCAGCCTAAAAATCTAAAATGAATTTTGGAACCAGGAGACTTGGGTGCTGCTATTGCAAATACCAAAAATGTGGGAAAAGCTTTGGAATTGGATAATGGGTAGAGGCTGGAAGAATTGTGGATTACTTGGCAGAAAAGACCTAGATTGCATTGAAGAGACCATTGGTAGAAATATGGATTCTGAAGATATATTTGATGAAGACTTTGGAGGAAATGATGGCCATATTATAAGAAACTGGAGGAATGCTGATCCTTGTTTGAAATTGGCATAGAACTTGACATAATTGAGTTCTGATACTGTTGGATAGATAGTGTGCTTTGAGAGTAATGAACTTGTGTATTTCCCTAAGGCAATTTCCAAGCTTTAGTATGGAAGCCTGGTTTCCCTGTAAGCTCATAGTAATATTTGAGAGGAATTGGATAAGCTGAAAACTGAACATCTGGTGGTAAAAGACCAGAAATTGATGGTTTGGAAAATTCTGAAATTCTATAAAGCAATTCCCTGAGACTTCTAATTGTCACTGTTTTATAAGGTCAGGATTTGAGGTGCTGATATCTAGGAAGAATATGTGGAAAGTCCTGATTGTTTGGGCTTCTGTGTGCTACAGTCAAAACTCGATAGTTTATTTGTGATATCCATATGAATGGAACTACAGCCAGCCTGTATTAAATAAGAGAGATTTAAGGAAAAATCACTTAAAGGGCAGAGGAATGGATGCTGAGATATGGACCAAAGTCATCTTCTCAGGCCAAGATAACAAGCCAATCCTTTTTTGTGTAAAATGTGAGCCTACCCCAGCACTTAGGTTGCTGCCCCATTGTTCAGGTAAAGTGTTTCCTCTATTGTTTTGAGAGACTGGAATATGTTCCCTCAGGATTTCAGACACTCTGGCTGCCACCCCACAGTTCTGAGAGGGTTACACTTATTTCCTGGTAGTTGTGGAGGGTCTGGCCACTGCCCCAGTGTTCTCAGAGGATGAGGCCTTCACACTGGTGTTTGCAGAGAGCATAGCTGTGGCACAAGCTTTTGGAAGGTGTGGGCTTCCCCTTCTTCAGTCCCAGAGAAGAAAACATCAATCCATAGATTTCTCTTAGAACTTGAAATATAGTCAATTATGTCTTGCAAAGTTTTGGAATTGTTTAATACCCATTACTCTTTTTTTCCCTATAACTTGTTACTATAGAAATTGAAATATTGATCCTATTCCTTTCCCTCCATTGTATATTGGAAACAGAAAACTTGTTTTCTAGGTTTCACAGGTCCACAGAGAGGAATTGATCCCCAGAACTGACCACACCCATAATTTATTTTGATTTGACTTTGTACTAAGAATGTTTCTGAAATGACCTAAGGCATGAATGAATGTGTTTTGCATATAGAAATATGTCTTTTTTGTGCCCAGAGGTTAGAATGTTGTGGTTTGAAGTTGTATGTACCCCAGAAAACACATGTTCTTCAGTCTAATGCTTTCCTCTGGGTGTAAACCCATTGTAAGTAAGACCTTTAGATGTAGTTACTTTAGTTAAGGTGTATCTCCCATCTTTCAGGTAGGATTGAGTCCTGATAAGGGAATATTTTATAAAAAAAATAAAATTCAGGCACAGAAGAAAGAAGCTGATTTCAGTGAAACCCGGAAGAGAATAGAGAAAAGAGACAATGCCATGCTTTGCAATGTGAGAAGCTATGGACCAAAGGTCACCAGCAGCCAATTCCAGAATGCCAGTGTTTGGGCAGAAGCATTGACTTGATGATGCCTTGATTTGGACATTTTTTGACCTCAAAACCATAACCTAATATATTTTCTTTTTTGAAACCATCCCTTTTCATGGCGTTGTCTTAAGTAGACTAGGAAATTAAATCAGTCACATTTCTTGGACTTGATAATATGCTAACTGCTCAGAACTCAAGATTTCATTAACTTTCCCCCACAACCAAGACATCAAGTCCAACATTACAAGTTGGAACAAGGAGAGAAACTTTGGAGAGAAGGACTTAGATTTTTATAAAACTTGCATTCAGGTGAACTCTAGGAACCTGTGCTTCATGAAAAGGAGGAGCCTGCTCAGGAATTGAGTAGTTCGTTGAACATATCAACTGGAGATCTCCTTAAGTGAGTTATTTTTCTAAAATGTAGATGTCAATATTGGTTACATTTTCCTCAGGTGAGTTCATTTTTCTGTTCACATATTAATTTATTTTCAAGCATGTGTGACTTTGAGGAAATGGATATTTATGTGCTATTGAATTTAAACTTCAATTTAATGGCTTTTCCCTGGTCTTCCTCTTAGGTGTTTTTCCCTCTCTTTATCTCCCTAACATAAAATCCTTTTAATAATTTTCCTCATATTTCCACCTTGAAAATGCATTATAATTGTCACTGTTTTATAAGATTTTCTACTACCTAGAGTATCCCTTAATTTTATATTCTTTCCCAGATAAGTGTCATATTTGAAACAATTAGAGGGCCATCTGAGAACTTTAATATTTTTAGTTCCTTAATGCTAGTTTAGCAAGTAAGATTTTCAGTTGTTTTAGGCATGGAAACTGGTCTTTAAAAAAAACAAGAAATACTCTCCATGCAACATATTTTCAGAAAATACACATCTATCATCATTTCAATGGTAAGTTCTGTGGGGGTGAAACCTGGTCTTTGAAGTAGATACCTGGGACTGGAATAAATTAGAAATTCAATCATTTAATTTTAAGTTTCTTTTAAATGCTAATCCAGAAAAGGTCTGTGATATAATGAATTTATAGAAAAATTAATTTGAACACAAAAGTATAACCTGGGTTTTTAAAAAATATAATTACATAAACATGGCTCATACACTTAATCTTTGAAATATTATAAAGTCTTCAAAAATGATGAAAGCTCTGCAGTTGAGATACTACAAAAGAGAAAATATCTTAGCATGCAAGAGAATAACATGCTATGTAACTGCCATGGGAAAGATTTTAATTTGAGACTATCACTGAATGATTAGTGTAGAATTCATATGAATATGAATGGATTTCTATGGAGAAAACTTTTATGGTTTCTCCTCTACTTCTCAGAAGCAGAACTCTCATACACAAAAGAATTATATTACATGTAGCCAATTCACAGAAGATTTTACTCAGATATCCAGAGTGACTCAATTGTGTTAACTCACAATGGAAAGAAACCCTCCTTCAGCAATCTATTTTGAAAAGTCCTTAGTGGTCATTCACTTTATAAAAAACAAAAGCATATTTCCAATGGAAATGAATCATATCAATGTCATCTAATTGGTAAATCATTTATTCAATGCTCTGGCCTACACAGTAAAATGGAACTCACATTGGGAAGAAATCATATGAATGTCATCTATGTGGTAAAGCCTTCACACAATATTCTGCCCTGAGACAACATGAAAAATCTTAAAATGTAGAGAAGCCTTATAAATGTCATTTATGTGGGAAAGCCTTCACTCCATGTCTGTTTTGAGAAGACATGAAAGAACTCACACTGTGTAGAAACCTCATAAATGTCATCTATGTAAGAAAGTCTCCACCTATAGTTTCAGATTTAGACATTGGAGGACTCACACTTGTGAGAAATCCTATAAATGTCAATTATGTGACAAAGCCTTCACTCAATGTTCTGTACTGAGGCAGCATGTGAGAAATCACACAGGAAAGAAACCCTATGAATGTCATCTATGTGGGAAAGCCTTCATTTATTCTTCTATCCTGAGACAGCGTGAAAGAGCTCGCACTGGGGAGAAACTCTATGAATGCCATGTATAGGAAAGTTTCCAATCAATGTTCTGAACTTAGATTATATGAGAGAACTCATAATGTAAGTGTTTTGAATATGAAAGAGATTCCAGCCCTTGCATTAATCTTTGACATACTAGAAAAATCAAACACTGAATAAACATATTGTAATTAATCTGTAGAACTTTTTTTCATCCTGACTAGTTCATCAATTTAAGCCAATTCATATGGGAGAGAATTAATATGTTACTTATATAGCAAAGCCTTTAGTAGATGTCTGATGATTTACAACAGGAGAGAACTCATTATATAAATGTAATAAAAATAGAAGAGTCTTCATACATTGTTGCCAATTGATAGACAAGCCTTTATCAGAGGGTGAAGTCCCTGGAGAGAGTGCCAGATAATTCATGTTGGAGATGTTATTCATGAAAAACCACACAAAGTTACTTATTCATGCAACAACACTTGTAGGGAAAGTGATAAATCACACTGTATTAAATTCCTATCATTTTCATGAATGAAGGCATGTATTA
Source organism: Cabassous unicinctus (assembly GCA_029593785.1). Taxonomy (NCBI): domain Eukaryota; kingdom Metazoa; phylum Chordata; class Mammalia; order Cingulata; family Chlamyphoridae; genus Cabassous; species Cabassous unicinctus. Next base: position 5,808 of record JAQZBX010085873.1, read on the forward strand.
GTGATCACTTATTCCTTAGCATTAATATTCTTAAGCTGAGGAAACAAAAGTCCTAAAGTCAATTAAAGAAAATCTTCAGCTGGATTTCACATCAGAAAATTCATAGTGCTAAATGAATTACTTTATATGGACCAATTAGCACTCAATTCAGCAGAGTCAAGAATTTTGAAGAGGACTTATTATTGAAGTTATATATATATATCAGTTTAGAATTATGAAGTAACCTGGCTATACTGAATGATGAATTCCTTTAGAATTAATATGAAGTGAAATTAATTCATTAGATTAGTACTTGCATATATGTAAGCAACAAATATTGTTGCTGACAATCTAATATGTTGGCTGAATTCTAGTTTTGTTTTTAATGCAGTTCTAAACAGATTTGAATCAATCAGAAAATAACTTTGAATGTTAACTCAAATACTTAGAACACAAAATTATGATTCTTAATTATTATCTTAATTTTGTAATATATGTTCTTGGCAAGGATGAAAACAATCATGGAAATATAAACACACATTAGAAATAGTCTTATCGTTCATAAATACTCTTAAAATATACTTCAGTATTGTTGTAAAAATTTAGAAAGGAATTAAAAAGGAAACTATTTAAATAAAATAAAACACATCAGTCATGGAGAATTGTGGTTTCATTGCTTAGAGAATTCCCCAGAATCCAGAATCTGTCATTCTGTCATTCCATACTTTTAGTATTTTATTGCAAAAAGACCTTTTCCAACAGCAACATGGAAATCACACCAAACAAGGACATGAAAACACATTGAAGGCATAAGGAGTGTTCAGGCTTCAGAATGCCAATATTAAGAGTGTCCACTTTACAGAGTGTACAAATTTCAGTAGGAAGGGACCTGACTCACCTACAATTGGGAAACAGGGGCACTTTCCCATAGTCCCACTGCAGCTCAGACCACAAACCACCCTTGGGGAGTGCATTCCAATGGGAGAATAGAAAGAACAGCTGAGTATATTGAAAATGGGATTTTGCATTTATAACCTAAACAGGATACTCCTTGAGCTTCCACTTCCTCAAAGCTTAATATTTGCCAACATACATTCCATGACCTTTTATTGTTTACACTGAAGTCTTCAGTGCAAAATATCTTTAGATGGGGTCACCATCAATAAGTTCTTCCTGATGACCTTTATGGAGTTACTATATTTTTTCCATTCCAGTGTCCTCTGACTCCTGTGCTGGCAGGTGGGAGTATGCCTATTGTGGGGTCACTTGTGCTGTAAACCAGGAACTTAGACACGGTTGGTATCCAGTCACAGATATTAACACTTCCCAGAGGTGTTTCTCCACATTTACAGTAGTGGTTCCAGCTGCATTATGCATGAGAATTGCTTTCCCATATCCACAGTATGTGTCAATAATTGTTTTTGTCTACGACAAAACTCATCTCCTTTGAGTATTGCAGTTTCCTCAATGAACAAAGCCATGCCATCTGTAGGAATGACTTTTGTTATCCACTTTATTGCTTTCTGTAAAGAAGCTTGGAATTTTCAGCACTTATGCATCTTTATCTAAGAGACCCATGATGGTTTGCATCTCCCCATTTCCCCTTCGACCCTAATGGGGACATAAGGCTTCTGATCCCTGGCAGGGACCCATTATTTCCTTGGCCCCATCCCTAAGCATTCTTTTTTTTAATTAAGAAAGATGAGGGTACAGGTGTTGGGGAGCATCCTTCCTATCTGATTCATCAGGCTCACCATCAGAATTGTCTTCCTTACTATCCTGGACCATGCACAAGGAGGCCTTAGCAACCCATGTGTTTCTCTTTCCTGGGCTGCATCTGATGCTTGTTGGTCAGCTCTACAGTGTTGTAAACCTTTCCAGGTATGTGAGTCCTCTTCTTCCTGCTCTACTACTGAGGTTAACAGGTCCTTAATTTCCTACTTAGAGGGACCAACTTCTGTCCCATAATGTAGGCAGTTTTTCTGTAGGCATCCAATCCAATTCTGCTTTGCCTATCCCTTGCTTTGTTAACCAAAACCACATTTCCCTGTGAGTGGGCCAGCCATGTCCCCTCTTTTGCCTCTCCTTGGTAATTCTTTGCGTTCCTTTTATGCCCTGTCTTGAACAGTTTCCCATTGCTGGGCTTCTATCATCTGCGCCACCTCAATGAAAATGACTGATGATTTGCTGCTAATTCCACCCCAAAACATGACATTGTTGTGGGTCTTTTCTACCATTTCACACACTAATGAGCCTGAGTATAATAGAAAGGATAAAGGAATCCTACCCTGGGCATGACCTTATTTCATTAATGCTTTCAATGTTATCCAAGGCAGGACTGTCTCATCAACATCTTGACCAGGAGAGGGATGATGTAGCCATGTGTCTTTACTTGAATGTTAGTTATGACCTATGAACAGCCTTCCAGGGTATTTACTTTTTGAGATGTTGCCCACAGTTGGGCATATCCATCTCATGTTCCTAACCTCACAAACAAACAAAGTGTGGAATGTGTTTGTCTCCATCCCTATCCTACTGGTTGACCTGTTCCATGCAGGCAAAAAAATATATTGTCACAGGGCATCAATGGTTAGCTTCCCCAGGAGACATCAGAGTCTGAACAGATATACTAAACAAGCCACAATTAAACTACCATCTTTTGCCCATATCTCTTTTAACTAGTTCATTTAATTTTCGGGAAAATATTTTGATGGTTACACTGTAAGCAATGCTGAGGTGGTTCTGTATTGAGTGAGAGTAACTTTGGACCTGAAAACAGCCTTCATTCAGTGGAACTTCTTATACAGGTTCACACACTCCCCTTGGGAGTAATTTGAAAACACTGAAACCCTATGTGATTCAGTAGGTATCACAGAAGTGTGCAGGTGTCCAGTAGCCTGGGTATAATTTCCCTACTCTTCCTGTGATCCATGTCCTGCCTCTCTGCCCCCTTCCACCACACATGGATATTGCTTACATTTCACTTGCACTCATGTGGCCAGCACTTCAGTGAATTACCCCCCAGGTAGCTGGTACCATGGTGGTATGAGTGAACTGATGATTCCTTCCACAACCTCCATACCTTGGTGTGCTTTGTTGGCATACAAACTGTTGGGGCAAGACACCAATTACCACCTATAAAGAAGGAGTCTCACCACATGGACGAGAGCAAAGAGTTCATGAAGATGTTGGGGTCATCAAGGAAACATGTCTTTCACAGGCACTGGATGAAAAATATTATCTCAGAAAGAGAAGAGACAAAGAAAGGTCAACTTCACTAGTAGCATTTGATCCCCCATGACCAGTTGACCCTAATCCACAGATAATGCAGATCAGTTGTCCATATACACCATTTTCATGTAATGTAGGTGAGGGACTTGGCTCCCTCTCCATCAAGAACAGATGTAACCACAGGGTTGGGCCAGCTGCTATAAAATAATGCACACACTTGGCCAAGCAGTTTCCAGTGAATGTTTACACAATGCTCTGGGAAAAGGGGGAAGGGATGTTCCAACAGGCCACAATCTGCTAGGGAATGTCTTTTATCCCTAGAAAGCCCTGAGAAAAAATTAAGCCCATATTTATTATCTCAATGCAGAAGCAAGACTAACATACCTATTCCTAAGCAAAGGATTATTTGTGGGTCACTAGAAAGGGGGACAGGATTCACTCAGACTGCCTCTTTCCACATTATCTTTTACTTTCCATGTAATCTGAATTGTAACAGGTTAATTTTATTTCTGTTAATTCAGCTTTTTATTTGGATTAGAGATATAAAATGAGAATTTGTGAGAAGGAAATTCTCTTGAAGACATGCAAATTATAACTATTCCCTCAGGCTGAAATTTATTCCTACAACCTTCTTTAACTGAAGTTTAAATGAATTATTATTTAGCCACTATAAGAAATTGAGTTAGAAATGCAAGACCATTTAAACTACCATATTTTAAAGTTGATTCTGTTTGATAGCAGACTTCAGATCCTTGTGATTGGTGGACTGACATATCCATTTGTGAATGTCAGCACACACATTCAAAAATTGATTTCCCATTGTAATGAAATGGAATTTTATGAGGCAATATCCTAAGAATAGCAATATCATGGTCCATATCCACTTTATAGAACACTAAAAATCTTGATAAACAATATTATTCTATTTTCTCTCAAAACACACTCCATCTTTTAGGAAACATTAAGATTCATAAATATTCTATCAAATAGAACATATATGAAATTAATAGTCTATCCAATTAGCCACCAAATATAAAATCTCTCCTTATGTTCTAATTTTGCCAATTTTCTTCCTAATCATGCACAAGTTTCTCCCTGTTCACTGAGGAACTAAAGAGTTTAATGAAAGAGAATCCTCATATGCTGAAATGCAGATTGAATATTTTGTATTGACAGCTTAGTTTATGCAATTATTCTAATTGACATAGAAAATTGTTGGTTTGTATTATAAGGACACCATAAAATAATCCTAAATATCTTTGAATTTATCTTGTATGAAAATCCTAGGGGTTGCTTTTTCATTTCCTGTATACTCCCTCCAAAACCCATCCTAAAACATCCTTGATGGGATTTACATTACATGAAAATCAATAAAATGACATGCATTTACAGCAAATAGAAGGAAAATGAGAGTCATGAAAGATTTAATTGCCCACAAGGCAATGAGAATATTGGATACCATAATGTTCAGAAAGGAGTACTGAGAATCAGGATGTTGTTGTAGGGCAATTTGCCTAGATCTGTGTTGTGATTTGTTCCAGAACCTACTTGTTAACTCTGGAATACTCTATCAAGAGCTTCTTCAGATAAATCAGTAATTAGTTCTGTGTCCAGGAGTTAAGTCTCATCCTCAGTCCTATCACAGTGAGCACAGGGTCAGACTCAGCTAACATGGGTAAGTCCATTTAAATCCAGGCAGACACAAATCTATAACAACATGTAAGCTGAAAGTCCATCAACTGGCAGTGATCCTATGAATTTGCATTAGTAATCTCCAAAGCATTAAAAATTTAAGGTGATCCATGAAGAAATTCAGCCACCTGGCTAAGCAAAATGGCATATTATAACATTCACAGTTTGTCTTTGGCTGTTGGGAACATTTCTCTGGGGTTCAATTTTCCCACAAACAACAGCTGTGAAATTTATCATTAAGAATTAATTGATTAGGAGAAAAATTTGAATTTTTAATCTATAATTTATATTAGTCTTCTAGATAGCATGGAGAAAATTGGCCACATTGCAATAATTAAAATCTGAGTGATTTCTTCCCTTTGCTATGGGTAACACTGATTTGCTCATAAACCTGTGAATGGGTGGTAGGTACTGTAATAAGGAGTGCCACTGAGTAGTAAAAAGAAGAGACATCATTTTCTCTGCTGGCCACACTAGAACCAGGATTGGAGCCAATTTTCTGTGTCATTCATACCCTTGAGTACTTTCAAATTCAGAAGACTCCTGCTCTTGTCTTATTCATAGAGGAAGTTTTCAGAGTTGGTTTGAGGTTCTCTTTTGCATTTGGGACATTTTTCTGCATGTGACTGCAATAGGAAGTATTAAAGCATACTAGGGGTAAAAAAAACCTGGTTCCCCTTGTCTGGTGAGGCTATAAGTTTAGATAACAGGGTTGCTGGCAGATACTCAATAATAAATATACCTTACCACATGGATTTAGGGTGTCATCACAGAATGCATGATTTTTCTTTAAGTGTCATGAACTTTTCATAATGGGCCATAGTGTGCACAGTATTGGGAATAGATGAAACAGTTGGTTCTTCAGGGTGCTCCTGCCTCCTAATTCACCCACAGGCTCCACTATGATTCTCAGGGCAGAGGAGATGTGCACTTCCCAGTTGGGGGTCCTATCATGGTTGCTATTTAGTTGACTTGGAATTTTGCTGTTCAATAAGCCACATTTTGCGAAGATCATTGAAATCATGATGAGGTGCAGCAAGAACACTAAGAGTGGTTTCTACTTCCCACCTGGAAGACCACAGTCAGAGATCTCCACAATAAATGCACTGAAACCTTGAAGGAAGGAATCCATTGTAAATTCCATAGTGATCAACACTGAAAGAGACACTTTAACTGGTATTCCATGAGCAACTGCTTTTCCGGCTATTTTGAGATGATATGTGACATTGTGAAAGTGTTTTCCTTTAATAATCTTCATGTTTCTGTTAACTTGAACAACTAAGAAAACACTCAAATTCTATTTCAAAGACTTTGACTTAATGTTGGAACTCTTATACAATTGGTAGTGCTTGCATCAGGACAATACCTCTGCAAATGTTTTGGCTGTTTATGATAAACATAGTCATGCTTTGTGACTCCTGGGTCATGTCCATCAGAAATTCTTCCATATGATCTTCAAATGCATGGACAAGAGTATTCATAACAGCACTACTTATAATTGCTAAAAGCTATACTATTTACATATGCCTGTTAACAGTAGAATGGATAAATAGGAGAGATGATCTTTCATAATGTGGATATATAGTCCTCAAATCCATAAAAAATTGGAATAGATTGCACAGACATCATGTGAAACAATGATAGCTGAAAGCAAAAGAACATATATTTTGCAAATTCATTATTTAGTCAACATAATGAATCTGTGCTCACAAGGGTTAAGGGAAGGGTTACTTTTGAGATTATACAGTAAATGGCAGAACAGGGTAGCTTGGGAGGTGTTTTTAATGTGTTTCCTAATCAGGGTACCAGTTGCAGTGATTTCAGTTTGTGAAACTTTTTCAAGAATTTGTAGTGTGAATTTCAATAATTTTTTTCTTAAAAAGAGGAAATAAATTTCAATGTGTTTTAACAGTTCAATAGAAACAGATGTTTGCACACTGGATTGAAGAGTCTCTGAATATTAAATAAAACCACTCATCTTTCACAGTGATACCAAGAATGATACAGCTCCAAGAAGCCCTACCAAACTGCCATGGCACTTCAGAATTAATATTTATTTGAATAAGTGACTATGGGCATAAAAAAGCAAGTATTGAAAAGAACTCACTCTTAATTGTCTCCCCAGCACAGGTCTCTAGAGGTGTGTTTTGTAGCTGTCTCTTCTCCATTTGGGTTAATGGTTGTTGGTGCTGAACACAATTCCATTCTGCTGACAGCCATTTTTAAGAAGAGAAGTGATATACTGTATGCTAAAATTCATATCAAATAATCTTAATCATTAAAGATTTTTAGTTTTAAATGTATACTGCAATTGTTGTGGCTTGCCACAGCATATTCCTAATTTATGCCCATTTGAG
>JAQZBX010085874.1:0-13065 GCA_029593785.1 Cabassous unicinctus
TTAGGGTAATGTTGGCCTCATAGAAGGAGTTAGGTTCTGTTTGCTTTTCTTCAATTTTTTTGGAAGAGTTTCAACAGGATTGGCTTTAACTCTTCTTGGGAAGACTGGTAGAATTCAGTTCTGAAGCCATCTGGTTCTAGGCATTTCTGTGTTGGGAGATTTTTGATGACTAATTAAATTTCTTTATTGCCTTCTTGCCTCCATTTTTTCTGATGAGAAATCAACACTAAGTCTTATTTGCATCCCATTATGTGATGAATCACTTTTCTCTTCCTGCTTTTAGAATTCTCTCTTTTTCTTTCATGTTTGACATTCTGATTAGTATGTGTTTCAGAGTAGGTCTCTTAGGGATTCATTATGTTTGGAATATGTTGCATTTCTTGGACACTGTAAAGGAGATGGGCAAATTCCTAAAAACACACAACCTATACTGATTCTTTAAAAAATGGAAAAACTCAACAAAACAATGCCAAGTGAAGAGATTGAAATAATCATATAAAAACTCCCAAAGATGAAAATTCTGGAACCAGATGGCTTAACAGGTGAATTTTACCCATCATTCAAAGATGATCTAAAGCCAATCTTACTCAAACACTTCAAAAAAATTCATTCTATGAAGCCAACATCACCCTAAGAGCAAAACTAGAAAAAGATACTGCAAAAAGAGAAAAATATAGACCAATATCTCCTATGAATATAGACACACAAATTCTCAACAAAATAATTGCAAACAGAATCCAAAAGCACATTAAAAGAATTATACACCATGATCTAATGGGTTTTATCCCAGGTATGCAAGGGTGGTTCAATACAAGAAAATCAACTAGTGTTAATAAACCACATTAATAAATTGAAGAAGAAAAATCACATGATCCTCTCGATGGATGCAGAAAGGGCATTTGACAAAATACAGCACTGTTTCTTGATAAAAACAATAAAAAGGATAGGAATAGAAGGAAGCTTTCTCAATATGGTAAAGTTTCTATAAGGAAAACCTGCAGCTAGTATTGTACTCAATGGTGAAAGAATGAAAGCTTTCCCACTGGGATAGGAAAAAGACAAGAACGTCATATGTTACAACTGTTATTAATTATAGTACTAGAAGTTCTAACTAGAAAAATTAAGCTAGATTAAAAAAAAGGCACTCATATAGAAAAGGAATTAGTAAAACATTCACTATGCACTGATGATATGATTTTATAACCTATATCTATAAAATCCTAAAAAATTCACAACAAAACTATTAGAACTAATAGGTTCAGGAAAGAGGTGGGATACAAGATTAATACGTTAAAATCAAGAGTGTTTCTATATACTACTGATGTGAAATTTGAAGTGGAAATTAGAAAAATAAATCCATTTATAATAGTGAATAAAAGAATCACAAATTTAATAGTAAACTTAGCCAAAGACATCAAAGACCTGTATTCAGAAAACTACAAAACACTGCTAAAAAAATGAAGAAGACAAATAAATGGAAGGTCATTCTAAGCTCATGGATTGTAGGTCTAAATATCATTCAAATGTCAATTCTTCCCAAACTGATTTACAGACTCAACACAATCCCCATAAAAACCCCAACAGCCTTTCTTGAGAAATGGAAATGGCACTTATCAAATTTATTTGGAAGGGTAAGGGGCCTTGAATAATCAAAAATTTCTTAAAAAATAATGAAGTTGGAGGACTCTTAATTCCTGATTTTAAAGAAATTACTTAGCTACAGTGCTAAAAATAGCATGGTACTGGATAAAGATATACAGATTGACCAATGAAACCAATCAAGAACTCAGAAATAGACCCTCACATCACAGTCAATTGATTTTTAACCAAGATGTCAAGCTCTTCCAGATGGACCAGAATTGTCTCTTCAATAGATGGTGCTGGGAGAACAGGATAGCCATATCCAAAAGAATTAGAAAGGACCCTTATCAAAAATTAACTCAAATGCATCAAGGACCTAAATATAAAAGCTACTGTCATGGAACTCTTTGAAGAAAGTGTAGGAAAACATCTTCAAAGTCTGTGGTAGGCAGTAATTTCTTAAACCTTACACCCAAAACAAAAACACACATACAAAAAAAAAAAAAAGATAATTGGGACCTCCTCAAAGTTAAACACTTTTGCACCTCAATAGACTGTCAAAAGGGTAAAAAAATCAGTCAACTCAATAGGAGAAAATATTTGGCAATCACAATTCTGATGAGAGTTAAATATCCATGATATATAAAGAGATCATACACCTCAACAGTAAAAAGACAAACTATCTGAATAAAAAACAGACAAAAGACTTGAAAAGACAATTGTCCAAAGAAGAAATGGTGAAGAAACACATGAAAAAATGTTTAACATCCCTAGCGATTAGGGAAAGGCAAATCAAAACTACAGTGAGATATCATTTCACAGCTTTTAGGCTGGCCACTATTAAAAAGTCAGAAAAGTATAAATCTTGGAAAAGGATGTGGAGAGATAAGAATGCTTATTTACTGTTGGTGGGAGGGTAGAATGGTACAGTCACTGTGGAGGACTGTTTGGCAGTTCTAAGGAAGTTGAATATCAACCTGCCATGGGACCCAGCAATACCATTACTAAGTATGTACCCAGAGAAATGAAAGCAGTGACATGAATAGACATTTGAATACTGATGTTCATAAAGGCATTATTCATGATTGTCAAAAATTGGAATCAAGTGCCGTGTCCATCAGCTGATGAGTGAATAAACAAGTTGTGGAGTAAACACACGATGGAATATTATGCTGCTTAAGAAGAACTGAAGTTGTGAAGCATATGACAACATGGTTAAACCTGGAGGACATTATGATGAGTGAAGCAAGACAGGCACAAAAGGACAAATACTGTGTGATTATGCTATTATGAACTAAATATATTGGGTAAATGTGTGGATTTAATAATTAGTATTTGGTCATCAGAAAATTGATGAGGGTAGAGAGTAGAAATGTAAAGGTTCATCTGTGCAGAACTGGTGAAAAGTTTGTTTATAAACCTTTGAAATGAATAGAAATGGTGAAATATATCATAGTGTTTGTAACTAGCAGAGTTATTATATGGGTATGACAGTGGTTGAAAGCATAAATCTAAGGTCATTTATGTTACTAGAAGAAAAGCTAAAACATGTTCCATGGGATTGAATAACATAGTGAAACCTCATGTAAAATATGAATGTAGGTGATATTGCATATATAAGAATATTTTTACAAAATATAAATACAAATATACTAGAAAGAAGGAAACAGAATAGCAGCTATGTACAGCAGGGGAAGCATAGAGAGATTGAGTGATGAGTTTCTGTTTGTTTGTTTATTATTATTATTATTGGAATAATGAATATGCTCTAAAATGATTGACGTACTAAGTGCATAACTGTGTGATTATACAGAATACCATTGATTGTACACTTTGGATGGATGGATGCCTCATAAATATGTATCAGTAATATTGGTATGTTTTAAAAAACACAATGAGAGGCTATTTACATAACTAGAATAGCTACTATTAAATTAATAATAATAAGTATTGAAGAAGATATGGAGAAAGAAGAATACCAGCTCATTGTTGGTGAGAATATGATATGGTATAGCCTCTGTGGAATACTTTGGTGACTCCTCAGAAGGTTAAGTATAGAATTATTATATGACCTGGCAATCCTACTTCTGTAACATACCCAAAGGAATTGAAAGCAGGGATGTGAACAGCTATTTTCACACAGTATTTATAGTACCATATTTCCCAATAGCTAAAAGATAAAACATCTCATGTCCATCAACAGATGAAAGGATAAACAAAATGCAGTATAAACATGCAATGGAATATTATTTAGCAGTGAGAAGGAATGAAGTTCTGAAACTTGATAAAAAATGGATACTTCTTAAAACTATCATGTTGATTGAAATAGTCCAGATGCAAAGCAGCACATATTGTGTGATCTCAGTGTAATTAGAAAGAGCAAATTCATTAAGTCAGAAATTAGTGTACAAGTTAAAAGAGACTGTGTGGACTAAGGAAGCAGGAGTTAAAGCCTAATTGGTATAGAACTTCTGTTTGGGGTGATAAAACATTTGTGGTAATTGGTGGTGATGAGTGTAGAATACCATTGTGTATGTAATTAACAACACTGCATTATATATTTGAATGTGGTTTAAAGGGGATATATTAGTACAATAAAATTTTGAAAAGCATAGGATGTACAGAACAAATTGTGAAAACTAATGTAAACTTTGGACTCTAGTTCATAGAACAATTATATTATCATTTCATCAATTGTAACAAATTTGCCACACTAAGGCAAAGTATTAATAATGAGTGGGAGAGCCTATGAGAAGTCTGTGTTTTCTACATAAACTAAAACTCATTCAAACAAAAGTAATTATTAAACACTGTAAAATGTTGAAGAATCATACAATATAATTAAAAATGATTCATAGTGTAAAAATAGAGGGTAAGGCAATTTTATGTGGAGACAAGACACTATTGAGTAGGAAGATTTGGGAAAAGTAGGTTATATTGAAGTTAAAATAAAATAATTGAGGTAAAAATTAATTGTAGAGCTTAAACAGATAATTGGCATATTTGAAGAGATATTGAGTCCATAGTAAAATATTTTTCAAAAAAATTTTCAAAACAGTGCAAAAAGACAAAATAATAGAAATATGAAAGAGTTCATATTTTGTTTTTGCTGCAAACACATTACAATATTATCAACTGTAGTCCATAAATTACATTAGTTATATGTTTCTCACATATTCCCACAATATTAACTCCCTGTAGTAGAAGAATATTCCTGTTTATATATTATCTACCACAATCATCATCTACTGTTAAAACCATTGTTTTACATTCCCAATAATATCCTTCCATTGTCCTCCAAATCACAGTAATCTTCCTAGACTCCTCATTTCAGTAACAATCACATCAACAATCAACAGAGTTTGTTACATTCATTATAATGTGTTACCATCAAGTCTAACCATTACTACATATTTACATTTGACTTTATTAAACATTCTATATACATCTGGGAGATGAATTTTCAACAGAAATTTTGTGTAAAAAAAAACATTTAATAATGTGCTCAAATAGTGAGACAATAATTATTAACTTAACCTTGAGGCAAATTCATTATTTAAGAATTGGGGTTTAAAGACAATTTTAAAGAAAACAATAGCTAAACAAATCAGTTCTTCACAAACACCATTAAATGAGGGAATATATAAGCCACAAATTGAGAGACATTAATTGCAGACAGAAATGTTAGCATCTGCTTTAAGTAAAAAATGTCCTCTGAAACTGAAAGGAATGGACAAATAACCTACTGAAATTGGGCTGAAACAATTAAAATTGAGTTTCAACCTCATTACTATTGTGGAAAATGCAATTAAGATCACTGTGAAGAAAGTCATTTCAGAGAATTCAAATCTGCACCTGCCTTATGGATATCAGACAGATGAGATGAAAAGTGTGAAAACATGTACTATATTTTAATTGGAGAAATAACAAATTGGGAAGAGTTACCAAACCAGGAAACAGGAAAAAATAGAGATGCAGTGAAGTAAGTTTGGCACTTGGTCCCATTTTTCCTTTGGGAATTGCTCATTCAGAAACAATGACTGAGAAAGGGAGAAAGTGATCAGTGTTTTTGGCTGCTTCATGGGTCCAGAGAGACAGGGATTGTCGCCAACGGCCCATCACAGGAGCGTTGGTGAACACCTTCAGCTCTGAGTGGAGAAACTGTGGTAGGCTGACTAACAGGTTCAGCTTCAAAACTTCTCAACACATTATTCTAGACTGAAATGATCTTAAGAGACTCAAATATGGATGAACAAAAACTTAAGTAACTCTAGAGGAAATATGATCATCTTAGGCCACATACATAAAATAAATACAAATAAAATAAAAATGTGGACACACCTCAGTCCACTGCCAGTACCTGGAAATTGTGATCCCAGTAACAATGAGCACATGAACACATATAGCATGTAGATTTTGGCTCTGAAAAAAAATCCTTCTCCACTATCAAGAAGCAGGATTCCTTGCAGAAATGGTCAATTTCCAGACCGTTTAAAGGAAAGTACAAGATGAGCCTGAAAAACTTTGTGGTGTGAGGACATAATGTATCCAATCAGCAACATGGCTAAAGAAAACAAAGGGCCTTGTCATCTGCAAAGAAAAATCTTAAATCTTAAAAAAAAAAAAAAATCTTTTTTTTTTAAGATTGTTCTTAATCTTACTTTTAGATTTAAGAACAATGAATTTGAATGCCAAAATAATATTATTAGGATCATAAGAGACTAATCAATATCACTTCTATATGAGTTCTTGACTAATAAAAGGATTTCATTAAATCTTTTATGCCTAGTTTTCAAAATCACCTTGATAATTACATTAAAGAAATTATTTAATGTGGTCTGCACAACTGCATAGAAGTAATATTAAATATTTAAAAAATCTGAATCCAAGTGAGATCAAATAAAAAAAATAATTGTTTCATTTTGTTTTCGTAGAACTACATTTCTGCTCCAGATTCATTGAAACTTGGGACAATATTAGCTATACTTTGAAGATATTTCCAAATGTTGAGTTTAAATGGAACTGATTATGAGAAGACCAATGTATTTAGAAGAACAGAAAATTAATAATTAGAGAAAATAAGATAAAAGAACAGTGAAGCCCTGCATGGAGGTAAAATAATAAATGGCATGCATTAGAGGCCATCATTTGTTAGAGAAAAATCTAACTTTTAATATTTCTATATTTTTCCATAGATTTTCAAAGGTCAATTTATGAGAGAAAGATTTGTGAATAAGCGTTGCAAATTGGCACTGGCAAAATTGTTTATATATTATGAGAATTTTTTCAATAATTTATTATAATTCATGGAAAATATAATTCAAATAATAGCTGTTTTCTCTATTTAGAATGTGTAAGCAAAATTCACTCACTTAGAAATCATCGGCAATATTTTAATTGACCCCTGAAACCCAAAATGGGGAAAAGAAAGACAGAACTTAATATTCTTACAAAGATAACTTTGACAAATGGAAGAGTGATTGGCAGATTCCTAGGTTGGTTGGGACAATTTTATGCATTATCTACGTTGTCAAACAGGATAAACTGTTTAATCTTGTTTCCGTTTCTGAATATGTTCTTTTTTCTATATCTGTAGCTTCCAAAATGCTGTTATTTATGATTTTGAAGAAAGTTTAGATTTAAGAAGACTGAAATCTGAAATGCAGAACCAGTCAAGAGAGACAGAATTCATTCTGCTGGGACTGACAGATAACCTGCAATGGTGAATTATAATTTTTAAATTTTGCTTTGTCAATTGCATGTTGAGCATGATGAGAAACCTATCCATACTCCTCCTCACCCTGCTGGATTCCCATTCAAGACACCAATATATTTCTTCCTCTGAAATTTCTCCCTCTTAGAAATCTCACTGACAACAATCTGTATTCCCAGATTCCTCACTACCATAGTGACTAAAAACAAAATCATTTCCTACAGTTTTTGTGCATCTCAGTTACTTGTTTTCCTCCTGTTAGGAGTTACTGAATATTATCTTCTGGCTGCCATGTCTTAAGACTGCTATGTTGCCATCTGCAAACCCCTACATTTCCCGATTATGATAAGCAGTAAAGTGTGCTACCAACTGGTACTCAACTCCTGGACAGCTGCCTTTCTGATCACCTTTCCACCATTGGTCATGGGATTACAGCTGGAATTCTGTGTTTCCAGAGTCATTGATCATTTCATATGTGATGATTCACCTGTCCTGCAGATTTCTTGCATAGACACTCATTTGTTAGAATTGATTTCCTTTGCTTCAGCAGATGTAACACTTGTGATCTTGTCAATGTTAGTGATTCTTTCCTACAGTTATATTCTCAAGGTCATTCTTAAAATTCCTTTAGCTAAGAAAAGAACAAAAGCATTTTCCACTTTTATTCTCACATGTTTGTAGTCTCTCTTATTTATGGAAGCTGAGTGTTCATTTACATGAAGCCATCAGCAAGGGAAAGAGTGACTTCATCCAAAGGAGAAGCTATGCTGTGTACCGCCATTGCCACTTCATTAAAGCCCTTCATTGCATAAATGAGTATTCTAAGGAACCAGCAAGTGAAATAAGCTTTGAAGGATATACTCCAAAAGATCTTGATTGTTTTTTTCAGAAAATGAGTAAAAAATTAAATTTTAAAATCTGGAATAAAAAATTTATCTCATTATTCCAAGTTTACTTAAATTATCCTTCAATGAATTAACTTTCTCAAAACACTAAAAAATTTTTCAACATGAGTCACTATTTTCTACTTTATGATTACTAGCCCTTGCTAAGTTAGTTGGACCACTGCATTACTGTTTCAACAAAAATTTAAAATTTCTTTTTTCCCTAAGATCCAGTAATCCTCTCCCTCCAGGGGACTGGGTGAGGGTGGGGAGATATTTTAATTATTTGTTTATGTATATACAAGAAGTTTACATGGCTAAATGTAATCAGAAATTATTTACTTAACATCCATTTATTATAGGTCTACCTAGACTCTACAGGAGACATGATTTTTGCACTCATTAGGATGATGCAAATTACAGTGAGGGAGAAAAATTAGTTAAGTGTAATTTTTCTTAGGATAGAGCTATATACAGAATTGCGTTAACATAACAATGAAATTTTAGCTCTTTTCGTTAGTCAGCAATGCACTTCAAAAATATATAATTCTTGTGACATTTGTGATATATAAGAAAGGAGCAGGAAATGGATATAAGAACATGCAAAAATCTGGGGTATTAAGAGTAGAGGAAGTGTCACTTACTATTAGCATTAGACTGAGAAGTAAGAGCATAGACTTTTGGGCTACCTAGCCATGGTTTAAATCAAGAGTTACACATGAACCAATAAAAAGTCAGAGACCCCAGTCATGGAGATGCACAGACATGCATATTACCAACAGCCTGGATAAGTGTGGAAGCAGATTCATCCCCAGATAGAACTTCCAGGGGAGATCCCAGTTCAACCAATACTTTGAGAAGAGAACCAAAGAAGAGGGAATTTCAGTTATCTGAGTTAGTGCTTTCCTGCTATCTAAAATTCATGATCTATCCTCCATAAACAATAAGGAATAGTAAGAACAACAAATAAAACTTTACAAAGCATGCCCTCACCCTAAACATATGATAGAGAACATCCAGATATCCAATATCCACTAAGCTCTTTCCCAGTCCTACAACATAGAAGGCAGGTTGTTGGAGAAGATGCTGAGAGTCAGAGCATAAAGGGTTAACCATTCAACAAGCATGCTTGCTGGCAGAGACACCTTAGTAAATGTCTCCAAGGTCTCTGTGTACTGCAGACTTCAATAGGAGGAAGCAGAGCGGGATGAACCCACCACTAAGAAGTTACTGTATAAATTCCTAAGAAAAACTATCTGTAATACAGGAACAGGTAGTGCTTTCATGCACCAAACTGAGATATTAGATAGACTGAGGCATGTAGGGCTAGACACAGTGTTTATACTTCTGCCCCTTGGTAGACTGCCAGAGAAGGCAGTGTGCTTGCTGTAGTAAGAGAAACATAGTGGGATAGCAAGGTTAGGGGGGAAGAATTTATGCATTGTCTTAAGCTAAATTAAAAAAGGGGGTCACAGTGAGCTCTGGGCTGCTGTTTTTTGCCTGAGTGAGCTGCAGCCCTCTTCTTCATATGTATCAACTTGTCTGACTCTTCTTTTGTGCCGCACCCTGACAACAACATATGGTGCCCAACGTGGGGCTCGACTAGTCTTTTCTCATCGTCTTTTTCTCTGGATCAGTACTGTGGAACTAAGGACTGTTGTTGCTGGGTCGGACGGTCCTTGAATCTTGTGTGGTGAGTCAAATAATCTTGATAGTCAGGGTAATGGGAAATCAGTCAACTCAATTTGAGGAATATTCTGAGGTTTTAAAGACCCTGTTGAAGAATACAGGTGTGTCTGTGATGACCCAAGATTTGCTAGAACTCTTTTCTCTTGTACAAAAATATTGTTATTGATATTAGCCGCAGGAGCGGAATGTGTTAAATTTGAAACAATGAAAACTAGTAATGAAATCATTGCGGCAAGCTTATCAAAAAGGGGAAACAGTTCCTCTTCAAGTATAGTCTTTGTGTAGTCTTATTTCTGTTGCTCTTGAACCATTGCAGTCAAATAAAAATGAAGATATTAAAATGAATACTGCTATTGTTAAAACTATACCACAACAAACTAATGATGATTTTAATGAAAATATATATGAAAAAATTAATGAACAGGCAAAGACAGATAAACTCATGTTTAATAAAAAGAAAAGAAAGAAAAAGGGAGTTTATGAAACTTTTCCAGCCGTCGTTAAGCCATCTGCTCCAAAAGATGATTTATTGTCTTTTGAACCAGTGCCTATTACCGCTGAACAAATATTAGAAATAGGTCAATGGGCTGGGGTTCCTCGCCCAGCTCAATATGATGATATTGCCATTGTAAAAGTTCAATTGTGCTGCCTAGTCACCTGGTGATGAATCTCCACCCCTGGACAGTCTGTACAATCATTTTTTAAAATTGTTCAAGGAAATACTGAACCCTATGCTGAATTTGTAGCGAGGCTGGCAAATGTGGTCAACAAGACAGTAATTGAATCTGATCTTAAAGAAATGCTTATGCAGATGTTGGCTTTTGCTAATGCTAACAGTGAGTGTAAAAAGGCTTTACATCCAATAAAGGCAAATGGAGGTACTGTACAGGATTATATAAAGGCATGCCAAGACTTTGGGTCTAATACATATAACATGACCTTTTTTACAACTGCTATAATGGGACGTAGTCATATAATTAATAATTTAAGTTGCTTTAAATGTGGAAAACCAGGTCTTATGAAAAAAGATTGCCAAGCCAGAACTGGTGTGAGAGCTCCATCAAGTGGCAATAATAAATCAATACCAACTCATGTGTGTCCAAAATGCCAGAAAGGGTTACACTGGGCCAATGTATGCCATTCTGAATATCATAAAAATGGCAGTCTCATTAATAAATCGGGAAACTTCCTAATGGGCCTTGCTCGGGGCCCTCAGGCAAATAATGTGAGCACTTCCAAACCTAGAGCAAATTTACCTAGTCAGCAATGGAGCAGCTCACTCCAGCCTGTAACAGAACTTAAAGCAGTTACCAAAAGCAGTACAGCTGTTGATCCTCCCTCAACTGAAACTAAGTTTATTACCCCTTCACTAAATATACCAAAAATAAGAACAGGAATTAAAGGGCCTATCCCCAAAATCTGAACTTTAAGCCTAAGTTTACTTCTAAAAAGTAATAATCCAAAATACATATGTTAAATATCTGTGTAAACTGCTAAATTAGAGCTTGACTGTATTTCTGCTGTTTACGTTGTCTTAGCTGGTTGCTGATTATGAACAAAAGTATTTCAGAGAACAAGCTTATATATTACAGGTAACACAGATTCCAGAAAAAATTCTAAAAACAGTAAAATCAAAGATTTGAAATGATGGAGAGCTTGAACACAGCCATGCCAAAAAAGTGAAAATTATGGGTCAAATTAGTAAGCTTTATGTTTCTGTTGGTGTGTCATAACTCTTTTTGTGTTTGTCTGTTTGTTCAGTGTCAGAGTATATTTTGATACCCCCGGATGGCAATATTAAATTGATAAATGAAAATTCTTACAAGAGCTCTACTAAAATTTGGTAAATTTATTTAAGAGAATGTGTTCTGTGAAGGTAAAATTTGTCTTGAGATAAAATAACTATAGTCTATGTGGTTAAGAATAGTTATGGAGAGTTTAAGGAAGCACAGTTTAAATGAAAATATTTAAATGGCTAATTCCAAAAAATCATTATTAAACAGAAAACCAACTTAATAATAATAATAAAAGTAATTTCATAACAGGAAACCCTGTCAGCAGCCAGCCTCTCCTGCCGACTTGCCTCTAAAGGACTATTTCTAGTGTTATATGCTACTAAGTATTTAAAATGAAGAAAAGTTATATTTGCATGCAACCAAAATAAATCATTATTCTAACAAGTTTTTTTAATGTTAATGGTAATTGTATGTTGTCAGAAGTTTGCTTGGAAACAGTTTCCAAAATCATTGTAATAACTTAAGTATAGAAGGTATATAAAATGTGTTTTTATTATTAAGGAAAAAGACAATAATTTTGTCCTAAAATAAAATTACTGGTTATTAAGAAAAGTAAAATGCAGGACAAAAGCTAAAGGAATACAGAAAGTGCAAAAGGTGTGTGGAAAAGGAATTTTTGTGGTCAAAGCTAAGTAAATTTAAGCAGTCTATCTTTAAGAATTTAAAAGCTTTAATGTCAAACAATATAATAATATAAAGTTAAAGTTTTATTCTTTATCAAAGTTTCTCAAGTCAGTAGTCTGTTTTAATAAAAGTTTACAAAGTTTTTCTCTTAAATAATCAGTATGCAATAAAGAAAGTCTGTTTTATTAAAACAGCTTCTTGTAATTTAACTTTATCGTTTCCATGGAGAAACAGGTCTTATCACTTTTAAAAGGAACACAATGTTCAAACCTGCTTTCTCAAAGTCAAATTCTGAATAGTAGCATTTATTTCAAACTGTCACAAATAACTTGGTCTTTTAAAACTGTTGTTACAAAAAGAAAGCAGCCTTTAAAGTCTGCCAAAATAATGCATAATATTAAATTATAGTAAAATAAAATAACACCCCTGCAAAATGCAGTGGTCTCAAATATTGCTGGTTTGTTACAAGGGGTTAATATCCAGTTATGTCACTATCACTTTGTTTTAAAACTTGCTAAGGCTTTCTTTGTTTTTTTCTTGGACGGGTCAAGCCAGCCCACATTCCCCTTTCTGTAAAGTAGCCAACAATAAATCAAGTGTATATTCACATGATTTATGTAAGCAACAGCCCAAATTCTAATTATAATGTTAACAACAAAAATCGATGCCAGTATTAAAATTACAAGTTAATGTATTACCCCACAGCCCAAGTAGAAAATACTAATTTATTTTTACCTATGCCTCAAACTATACAAAATAAAGAAATTAAGGTCATAAA
>JAQZBX010085875.1:0-13068 GCA_029593785.1 Cabassous unicinctus
GGGATTCAATCCTTGGAACCTCTGATGTGGGAGAGAGGCGGCCCACTACCACCTGCGCCACCTTAGTTCCTGGTTTTTCAGTGCGTCTCACCTTGGCTCTCCCTTGTGTCACTCTCCTGTTATGTCATCATCTTGCTGCGTGGCTTGCGGGGCCTGGCAGCGGACCCACACGTGGGGCCTGGTGGCTCACCCGTGGACAGGGCCTGACAACTCACCCGCTCGCAGGGCTTGGCGGCTCTCCCGCGGACGGGGCCTGATGGCTCACCCACTTATGGGGCCTGGTGGCTCACCCGCAGACCGGGCCTGACGGCTCACCTGTTCGTGGGGCCTGGCGGCGCACCTGCACACAGGACCTGGTGGCCCATGTGCCTTCTATATTATTATTATTATTATTTTTTACCAGGAGGTCCCATGGGTCAAACCCAGGTCCCTCCATATGGGAGACAGATGCCCAACCACCCAAGCCACATCTGTCCCCCCTGCTACATCTCTTAAGGTTGACCAAAGATACCCAAAGTTACAGTCTTTTCCCATATAGGATGGTCATATAATAAATCAGGCTTAGTTTATCACCAGCATTCTAAAAACTAGACCTAGGTTGAAAAACTAGGCCTGGGGACACATGCATGGTTTCTAATATAGCGAATGTTTAGCCTACCCTGATTATCACAAAATCAGGACAGCGAGAATATTCGCATCTGCTATACTGTTTTTAATACAGTATTTGGTTGAATACAAATGTTCAATATCTGTCTTCATAAAGAATAGGTTTTTAAAGAATGTTCAAAGAACATGGATTGCCAGTTCTTGTAAAGTTTCCCACCAACAGGCCAAGTATAACGTCCTACTCCTTTCTTGTTTTATGATTTATTCACTATTTTATTATAACTGAAATGGAGGAAAGGACAACTGACATTCAGTGACTTGTAAATCTGTCTAATGGAGCACACATTCCTTTTTCCCTAAGTCTTACTCTACTTAAGTTGAAAGCTTAAAAAATTCTGCTATGTAAGATGAATGTTCTGAACTTTATTCCCATCAGTGCTACTAATTTGATCTTGGCCTCGTTGCCTGACCTCTCTGAGAGCCAAACTAGTTTATTCTAAGTCTCTCCCATTTTTAAAGCTCTGTAATTCTATAAGTATAACAAATGTGAAAGTAATGTTAAAGATAAAGTCTTCTTTAATAAAGAAATCTCAATTTAAGAAAAATATTCCTATGTTCCGAATGATGTCTTACTTAATGTTACATAAAACAAAATTTTGTATGACCACAGACTTTTATTTTTCAAGTAAATGTTTTATTAAAGTATAATAAATATACAGAAAAGTACACAAATCATAAGTGTATAGCTCAACCATCACAAAATGAACCTATCTATGTAACCACTGCCCTGGTCAAGAAATAAAACATTTTCAGTGCCCCAGAAGCCGTCCTCCAATTAATACCTTCTCCTTCTCCCCGAAGATAGCTATCCCAGCTTCTAAGACCATAAATTAATTTTCTCTGTTTTTGAGCTTTATTTAAATAGAATCATATAGTATATATTCTTTTATATGTAGTTCCTTTGCAAAATGTTATATTTGTGAGATATCATCAACAGTATGTAGTGGTGGTTAGTACATTTTATTTCTTTATATTATTCCATCATATTTATTTACATATTCAGCTGTTGATGGGCATATGAGTTGTTTTCAGTTTTTATAAATAATGCTTCTTTGAACATCCTTGTATATATTTTTTTGTTGCAAATTTCCATGCATTACTGTTGGATATGCTTAGGAGTAGAAAATAATGTCAAAAGGTTTTCAAAATGCTTGTACCAATTTATACTCCTACTTGCTCAGACTATAGAATTTGTACACTTCTTTTAGGATTTTTTGAATGAAATGATCTCTAAATAGGAAACATTTCAGTTTTCCCAGAAGGAAAATGGTATACAGATACTAATCAAGCTTATTACTGTCTATTTTTAAAAATATCACAATATTACTCTTTGATGACTAGAACTCTGGAAGTTTTCACTATAGACTGAAGAATGGTTGGAACAAAATAAACCTTCAAAATCATTAAACTATTATTTTCATCTTCTTTTTTTACTCCCTTGGAAAAGCAGTGTTCTTATAATAAATTCCTTCAGCTGTTATAATGTTCTTTAGTATATAGTTCTTTCTGCTTTGAGCATAGAGGAGATAAATATTTATTACCTATTCCTACAATATTTCTAGCCCTCCTTCCTTTCCTCCTCCTTACTTTTGCTAATTCTCTTTGAACATGTAAGTTTTCACTTAAGGACCTCACTTCCTATGGACTATTTATCACAGTCAACACATTAATCAAGAGCTATTTCTTTTGGGGGAAAAAATACCAAAAACTAAACTAAGTAGAGAAATCTGAATGTCCTCAAAGACTTCGTCTACTAGTGTCTTGATATTTTTGTTCTGTTTTATTTTGGGAAATATTTTTTCCCTACAAAGCATTATAAAACATCTGGGATCCTAGATGATGATAGTTTGAGATAGCATGGAAGGAGGTACTAAATCAAAGTAGAAGTTCAAGAGAATCAAATGAGGCCATGCATTTGAAAGTACTTGGTAAAATTTAAGGTGTTTTCCTCACCAAAACACCATAATCATCATCATGAGAAAAATTTAGTCTTTTATATGAGCAAGAAGAAACAATATTGTAGGTACAATAGAACCCTATTTATAACAGTAAGGGTGGTGATGTCCTATGGAAATAGTGTGAATCACATAGGTAATTTACAGTTTCCTAGTAGCTACATTAAAAAAGGTAAAAGAAAGCAGGTGAAAATAATTTTAATGTATTTTATGTAGCCCAATATATCCAAAGTATTGTCACTTCAATGTGTAATCAGTATAAAGATCATTGAGATACTTTACATTCTTTTCTTTGTACTAAGTTGTCAAAAATCTTGTATGTATTTTATACTGCAGCATATCTCAATTAGGGCTAGTCATATTTCAATTGGCCAATAACCACATGTGGTTACTGGCTATCATATTGCATAGCACAGGGATGGGGATTTCCATGATAGAATGGGAGAGTGCTTCATGCTGTACAGGGTAGACTTTATTTAGTCATGCTTTTAACATCATTCCATTGTAATGTATACTAATTATGGGTGTTTAGTCTATGTTTGAGATAGTGGATTTGGGTTTCTAAAGTAAGAGAAGACTCTGAACTCTCCATTGGAATTCATTCCTCAAAACTTTTCCAACAGGACTGTTTTGTCAGATTCTAAATGACAACGTTTAAGTCAGAGCCTTGAAAGCTGTAGAAGTACAGTATATTCTAAAGTTAATTGCATATTCTAGTGAGCAGCCGCAAGAGACACATCTGGTATACTAAAGAGACCCAACGAAAAATCAAAGACAACATTCAGAACAACTGGTAGGTGTATACAAAGGTATATATAATAATTATGAATTTTTTATCAGGTGAAAACAATGAAACATGACACATTGTATGAAAAGAACTTTTAAAGTTCAGTATAGTAATTTTAGAGAAGTAGGAACTCAGGCAAACAAAAGTTCCATAGAAGTAAAATATTTTTTTCTCTAGAAAAATGCTGTAAATGATGTCTTTTTCATGAGAATAGCCTACATAAACCTACTTGAACTTCAATATATCTGAAATATTTATCATTTGCAGTAATAAGTACTGTTACAATGATGAAAGTAAAAAAAAAATATTTTACTATATTTATGTAGTAACACTTTAGGAAAATTATGTAGGAACAAAGTATCATTTCTCCAGGAAAGCTAATTCTAAATGTATTAGCCATATGAAATTAAAATTTTGTGGTTTATGTTGCAAAGTAAATTATTTATAATGTAAAATAGAGAACCATTTTGTCTATATTTTTAAAAATATTTCTCTTAAAAACAAATTATTCAAAAGACATTTGCAACCACATGTAATGTGTACTGCTGCTATAACTGTGTTTTTCTTCTATTTTTGTGTGTTCTTGGAGGTTGTAAACAGTTACTACAATTTTTACTAGTATTTGGTCAACTCATATTTGGGGAAAACTTCTTAGGCATATGTATTAGTCCGCCGAAAGTGTGCTGATGCAAAGTACCAGAAATCTGTTGGCTTTTATAAAGGGTTTTTCTTTGGGGTAAAAGCTTACAGTCCCAAGGCCATAGAAAGTCCAACTCAGCATACCATAAGAGGTACTTTCTCACCAAGGTCAGCTGGCACATGCTGAAGCAAGATGGTGGGCAATCTCTGCCAGATTTTAGTCTTCCTCTCTGGGCTGCTTATTCCTCTTGAGGTTCCTGGGCCAGCTTCTTCTGATCTCAGCTTCAGGCTGGCATAGGGCTTGTCTCTCAGGGCAGCTGTAAGCTTTCTGGCAAATGGTTCAGTTTGCTCTAGGGCTTTAGCTGTTTGAGCCTTCTCCTTTTGGTCACATGGCAGGAGCAAAAATGACAAAGTTCTCTCCTCTGGTGTTTTCTTGAGTGAGTGTCCTTTTATATCTGACCCAGCAAATGGGCGGGGACTCAAACTGAGTCATGCCCTCTGATATAGTCAAATGAAAAAGCCTAATCTTAACAGGTAATCTAATGAATTTAATGGAATCAAAGATTATCACACCCAGAAGTTGTTTAGTTGACAAACATAATCTTCGTCTTTTGGGGATTCATAAATAATCCCAAATTGCCACAGCATACTTTTGGGTGGTGCTCTCAGCATAAGGCAATGTGGTGCATAAGAAAAAGCCTGGATCAGAAGCCAGAATCTCTGGGGTCCTCATTGTGGCTCTCTGTCACTTATTACTGTGTGGTCTTGGGCAAATCACTTGTCTTTTTGGATTTCAGTTTTTCCATTTGTAAAATGAGAGGTTTGGAGTAGAGGATTTTTAATACCCTTTAAGGTGGCAGTATGATATAGTGGAAAGAATATTGGCTTTGTAATCACACACACCTGAAATCATTCATTTAGCAAGTATTTATTTATTTAAATTATTTTTATTAGAGAAGTTGTAAATTTACAAAAAGATCATGCAGAAACTGCAGAGTTTCCATATAACCACCCTCATTTTTAACATTTTGCATCAGTATGGTACCTTTCTTACAACTGATGAGAGAATATTATACTATTAACTGTAGTCCATAGTTTCCATTAGGATTCACTGTGTTGTGCGGACTTAAAATTGTTGTTTTTTAAATTTTTATTCTAGCTACATATATACCATTCAATTTCTGGTTTAACCACATTCAGATATATAGTTCAGTGGTATTAATTTATTCACAATGTTGTGTTACTATCACCACTATATATTACCAAATTTTTTCCATCACCCCAAGCAGAAACTCTGCACCAATTAAGAATTAACTTCCCATTCTCTATCCCCACCCAGCCCCTGGTAACCTGTATTCTAGTTTCTGACTCTGTGAGTTTTCTTATTCTAATTATTTCCTATCAGTGCTCCCATATAATGTTTGTCCTTTGTGTCTGTCTGACTTATTTCACTCAACATGATATCTTCAAGGTTCATCCCTGTTGTTACATGTATAAGGACTTTATTCCTTTTTATGGCCAAATAATATCCCATTGTATGTATATACCACATTTTGCTTATCCATTCTTCTGTTGTTGGACACTTGGGTTGCTTCCTCCTTTTGGCAATTGTGAATAATTGAACGTCTGTGTGCACATACCTGTTTGAGTCCATTCTTTCAATTCTTTTGGAAATATACACAGAAGTGTGATTACTGGGTCATATGGTAATTCTATACTTAATTTTCTGAGGAACCTTGAAGCTGATTTATTTTATTTATTTATTTATTTTTAAAGATTTATTTATTTGTTTATTTATCCCCCCCTTGCTGCTCGTGTTTGCTGTGTCCATTTGCTGTGTTTTTTCTGTGTCTGCTTATCTCCCCCTTGCTGTGAGGTCTTGCTGCATCAGCCCACCGCGCCGCGCGGGCCGGCCTGCCCTCACAAGGAGGCCCCAGGAAGCGAACCCGGGGCCTCCCATATGGTAAACGGGAGCTCTATTGATTGGGCCACACCCGCTTCCCTTGAAGCTGATTTAAATAGCAGCTGTAGCATTTCATATTCTCACTAACAATGAATAAGTGTTCCTATTTCTCCACATCCTATGCAACATTTGTTATTTTTTTAATTAGAGGAGTTGTGAGTTTACAGAACAATCATGCATAACACACAGGATTCCCATACATCACCCCACCACCAACACGTTGCATTTTTGTGGAACATTTCTTACAAATGATGAAAGAACATCATCAAAATATTACTAATTATATTCCATAGCTATGGTGTATTTTTCCCATAAACCACCCTATTATTAACACCATGTATTAGTATTATACATTTGTTATAGTTTATAAGAGAACATTCTCATATTTGTACTGTTAACCATAGTCCATCATCCACCTCAGGGTTCTCTGTGTTATAGAGTCCCATGCCTTGACCAATCCATTCAAGGCATACCTTCAGTGGCTCTCAGTTTTATTAGAGTTGTACTGTCATCACCTCAGTCAATTTTAGAATGTTTTCATTACTCCAAAAAGAGAAATCCCATAACCCTTTCTAGTCCCCTATTGTTGAGCCTTAGCATTGATATAGTACCTTCTTTGCCATTGTATTGGTTCACCAAAGGGGTGCTGATGCAAAGTACCAGAAATCTGTTGGCTTTTTTTTTTTCACTTTTTTTTTTTTTTTTACTTTATTGTGTACATTTAACAATTGAAAATATAAACAATAATTTAAAAATAAAAAGAAAACTGTTGAATAAAAACATATATTTCTCAATTAAATGTACTGGATACATAAAATTTTTTTTTGAATCACACAATATGTTACATAATAAATTTGGTTCATAGTAAAGCAATCACACATAGTTGTCCTTTTGTGTCTGGCTTGCTTCACTCACATAATGTCCTCCAGGTTCATTCATGTTGTCATATGCTTTACGACTTCATTTCTTCTTACAGCTGCATAATATTTTTTTAAAAACAATTTATTGAAGTATATCATTCATACATGAACATACACAAACTATAAGTGTTCAGTATGTTGGCTTTTTAAATGGGGATTATTTGGTGTAAAAGCTTACAGTTCCAAGGCCGTGAAAATGTCCAAATCGAGGCATCAGCAGAGATGCTTTCTTACCAAAGTCAGCTATTGTTAATCCTCCATGTGTTGCCTTGTAGTGAAGCAAGATGGCCACGGATCTCTGCCGAAGTTTCAACCTTCGCCTCTGGGCTCACCGGCTCCTCCATAGCTGCTCGGTGGGCCCAGCCTCTTGGGGCTTTGTGCTTAAGTGATCCTGTAGTCCTCTCTCTCCTGGCTTGTCCCTTAGGGCTTCTGTCCTTGCAGCTCAGCTGTGGGAAAAACTGGAGTCTTTTTTTCTCACGTGGAAGTTCCCTTTTTTCCTTTCTCTGTCACTCTGTTTGAGTCAATTTATATCAGACCCAACAAGGGGGTGGAGACTTAATCTGAGTCACACCTCACCGACATAGCCCAATAAAAAGCCCTACAGCAGTCTTAACAGATAATCTAATCAAAGGCCCCTCAGCTGAATTTAATGCAATCAAAGGTATCACATCCAGTGGAATAGATTAGTTTACAAACATAATCTTCTCTTTTTGGGATTCATAAAATAATCTCAAACTGCCACATCGATGCAAAATATTGTAATATACTGTTAACTATATTCCATAAGTTAAATTAGTTGTATTTTTCCCCATGAATCACCATATTCTTACTATCTTGTAATAGTGACATACATTTGTTCCAGTTCTGTA
The DNA here is from genome assembly GCA_029593785.1 of Cabassous unicinctus. Taxonomy (NCBI): domain Eukaryota; kingdom Metazoa; phylum Chordata; class Mammalia; order Cingulata; family Chlamyphoridae; genus Cabassous; species Cabassous unicinctus. Next base: position 7,800 of record JAQZBX010085875.1, read on the forward strand.
GCAGTTTGATATTATTTATGAATACCAAAAAAAGATATTGATTATATTTTTAAACTGGTCTATTCCTCTGGGCGTGATACCCTTTGATTGTATTAAATTCAAAGGTTTTATGTTTTCTTGATTAAATCAAGATTATGGCTTTGATTTGACCATGTCAGTAGGGTGTAATTCAGGGTTGAGTCCCTGCCCCTTTGGTCGGCTGATATAAACAGAGGCTCACTCAAGAAGACACACAGAAGAAGACACATGAGAAAAAGAGAGCGAGCTCCATAGGCACAGAAGAGGAGAGAACTTTGATCCTGTGACCCCAGGGAGGGAATGAGCTATTTGCCTGATAGTTTGCAGCCAAAAAGAACAGAGCAGTTGAGCAGCTAAGGCCTGAGAGATCAGGCAGACATCGCCCATCATCTTGCTTCAACACGTAGCAACAGACTTTGGTGATAAAGTACCTCTATGGTACCTTGAGTTGGGCTCTTTAGGGCCTTGTAGCTGTAAATAAATAACCTTTATAAAAACCAACAGATTTCTGGTACTTTGCATCAGCACCTCTTTGGCTGACTAATACAAGTTCATAGAAGAATATTCTTATATTTGTAGTATTAACCACAATCCTCATCTACCACAAAGTTCACTATATTATGCAGCCCCTAGATTACCCTCTAGTTTTCTTTCTATTGACATTTATGTCCCTAGACTACTTCATTCAGCCACAATCACATTTATAAATCAGCAGTGTTAGTTATACTCACTATAGTGTATTACCATCATTTCCACACATTTACAATCAACCTTATTAAGAATTCTACCTACATTAAGCATCAGCTTCCCCTTCTCAACTCTCATTCTATCTTCTAGAAATCTATACTCTAGATTTTAACTCCATGAGTTTACTCATTGTATTTAGTTCATATTAGTAAGATCATATAATATTTGTCCTTTTGTGTCTGGTTTATTTCACTCAGTATAATGTCCTCAGGTTCATCTATGTTGTCATATGCATCTGGAATTCATTTCTTCTTACAGCTGAATAGTATTCTATCATTGGTATATACTGCATTTTGTTTATTCATTGGTTGGTGGACACTTGGGTTGCTTCCATCTTTTAGCATTTGTGAATAATGCAATTATGAATATCTGTGCAAATGTCTGTTCATGTCCCTGCTTTCAGTTCTTCTGATTATATTCCTAGTAGCAGGATTACCAGATCATACAGCAGATCTATATGTAGCTTCCAGAGTAACCGTCAAACTGTCTTCCAAGGAGGCTGCACCATTCTACGTTCCCAGAAACAGTGAAGGAGTGTTCCTTTTTCTCCAAGTCCTCTCCAGCACTTGTAGTTTTCTGTTTTTTTTTTTTTTAGTAATGGCCATTCTATAAGGTGTGAAATGGTATCTCATTGTAGTTTTTTTTTCCCCAAAGATTTATTTATTTATTTCTAACCCCCGCCCCCCTTGTTGTTTTGCGCTTGCTGTCTGCTCTCTGTGTGTTCTTTCTTTGTCTGCTTGTCTTCTCTTTAGGCGGCACCAGGAACTGATCTTGGGACCTTCCAGAGTGGAGAAAGGCTGCTCAATCTCTTGAGCCACCTCAGCTCCCTGATTTGCTGCATCTCTCATTGTCTGTCTTCTGTGTTTCTTTTTGTTGCATCATCTTGCTGCGCCAGCTCTCTGCATGGACCAGCACTCCATGCAGGACAGCACTCCTGCATGGGCTAGCACTCTGTGCGGGCCAGCACTTCGCATGGGCCAGCTCTCTGTTTGGGCCAGCTCACCGCATGGGCCAGCTTGCTTTTCACCAGAAGGTCCCAGGAATCAAACCCTGGACCTCCTATATGGTAGATGGGAACCCAATCACTTGGGCCACATCCGCTTCCCTCATTGTAGGTTTTTTTTTTTTTTTTTTAAAGATTTATTTATTTATTTACTTTTATCCATCTTTAACCCACCCCCCACCTCCTATTTTTGCTGTTTTTGTGTCCATTCGCTGGGTAATTCTCTGTCCATTTTCTGCCCTCTCTTCTCATCCTTCTCCCCCTGTCTTCACCGGGATTCGATCCTGGGAAACTCTGATGTGGGAGAGAGGTGTTCTGCCACCTGCGTCACCTTAGTTCCTGTTTTTTTGGCGCATCTCGTCTTGGCTCTCCCTTGTGTCACTCTCCTGTTACGTCATCATCTTGCTACGTGGCTCAGCAGGACCTGGCCTGCCCACATGTGGGGCCTGGTGGCACATCTGTGAGCGGGGCCTAGGGGTTCACCTGCTTGCAGGGCCTGATGGCATGCTTGCGCGCGGGGCCTAGCAACCTGCGTGCCTTCTATATTTTTCTTTATTTTACCTGGAGGTGTCGGGGATCGAACCCAGGTCCCTCCATATGGGAGACAAGACGCCCAACCATTTGAGCCACATCCGCCCAACCATTTGAGCCACATTTGCCCCCCTCATTGTAGTTTTGATCTGCATTTCCCTAATAACTAGTGATGTTGAATATTTTTTCATGTGTCTTTTGGTCATTTGTATTTCCTCTTTGGAGATATGTCTATTCAAGTCTTTTGCCCATTTTTTATTTGAGTTGCTTGTCTTTTTATCGAGTTGTATGATCTCTTTATATTACATGGATATCAAACCCTTGTAGGATATGCGGTTACCAAATATTTTCTCTGAATAAATAGGCTACCTTTTTACTTTCTTGACAAAGTCTTTTGAAGAACAAAAGTGTTTAATTTTGAGGAATTCCCATTTCTCTATTTTTTCCTTTTGTTGCTCGTGCTTTGGGTGTAAGGTTTAAGAAACCTCCACCTACCCAAGATCTTGAAGATGTTTCCCTATATTTTCTTCTAGGAGTTTTATGATTCTGGCTTTTATATTTAGGACTTTTGAACCATTTTATATTAATTTTTGTATAAGGTATGAGATAGGGGTCTTCTTTCTTTATTTGGATATGGATATCCAGTTCTCCCAGCACCATTTGTTGAATAGATTGTTCTGATCCAGCTAGGTGGATTTGACAGTCTTGTCAAAAATCACTTGACTATAGATGTGAGGATCTATTTTTGAACTCTCAATTCAATTCCATTGGTCAATATGTCTATCTTTATGCCAATACCATGCTGTTTTTACCACTGTAGCTAGGTAATATGATTTAAAGTCAGGAAGCAAGAGTCCTCCAGCTTTGTTCTTCTTTTTAAAGATATTTCTGGCTATTTTGGGCCCCTTACCTTTCCAAATAAATTTGGTTTCTGCTAAAAAGGCTGTTGGGATTTTTACTGGGATTGCATTGAACTTGTAAATGCATTTGGGTAGAAGTGATTTATTTAATCTTCCAATCCATGAACAAATTCTTCCATTTATTAAGGTTTCTTTTAACAATGTTTTGTAATTTTCTGAATACAGGTCTTTTGTGTCCTTGGTTAAGTTTATTCTTAAATATTTGATTCTTTTAGTTGCCATTCTAAATGGAATTTTTTTTCTGACTGCCTCCTCAGATTTCTCATTAGTAGTGTATAGAAATGCTACTCATTTTTTGTGTATTAATCTTGTATTCTGCCAATTTGCTGGATTTATTTAGTAGCTCTACTATTTTTGTTGTGTGTTTTTTGGGGGGGATTTTCTAGCCATAGGATCATATAATCAGCAAGTAGCAAAAGTTTTACTACTTCCTTTCATACTTTGGTGCCTTTTATTTCTTTTTCTTGCCTAATTGCTCTAACTAGAACTTCTAGTACAATACTGAGTAACAGTGGTGACAGTGGGCATCCTTGTCTTGTTCCTGCTCTCAGCAGAAAAGATTTCAGTCTTTCATATTTGAGTACAGTGTTAGCTGTGGGTTTTTATGTATTCTGTTTATCATGTTCAGTAAGTTTCCTCTATTCATATCTTTTGGAATGTTTTTATCAAGAAAGGATGCTGTATTTTGTCAAATGCCTTTTCTGCATTAATTGAAATGGTCATGTGATTTTTCTCCTTTGATTTATCAATGTGGTGTATTACACTGATTGATTTTGTGTTGAATCACCCTTGTATATGAGGGATAAAATCTACTTGGTCATGATGTATAATTCTTTTAATGTGCTGTTGATTCAATAAGCAAGTGTTTTTTTGAGGATTTTTTCATCTATATCCATTAAAGCAATTGATCTGTAATTTTATTTTTTTGGAAGTATCTTTATCTGACTTTAGTATTATGGTGTTATTGCTTCATAGAATTGAGTTTGGTAGCATTTCCTCCTATTCAATATTTTTGGAAGAATTTGAGCAAGATTTGTATTGAATCTTCTTTGAATGATTGGTAGAATTCAACTGTGAAGCAATCTGATCCTCAGCTTTTCATCTTTGGGGCTGTTTCAATCTCTTTATTTGTGATTGTTTTGTTGAGGTCTTCTATTTCTTCTAAGGTCAGTGTAGTTTGTTCATGTGTTTATAGGAATTTGTCCATCTTATCTATGTTGTCTAGCTTTTTGGTGTATAGTTGTTCATAGTATCCTCTTGTGATCTCATTTATTTATGTGAGGTCAGTAGTAATGGCCTCCCTCTCATTTCTGATTTTATTTATTTGCATCTACTCTCTTTTATTCTTTGTCAATCTAGATAAGGGTTAGTTGATTTTATTGATCTTATCAAAGAACCATCTTTTGGTTTTGTTGATTTTCTCTATTTTTTTTTGTTCTTGTTGTTGTTCTCAATTACTTATTTGTGCTCTAATCTTTGTTATTTATTTTCTTCTGCTTATTTTAAGATTAGTTTTCTGTTCTTTTTCTAGTTCCTCCAGAGATGCAGTTAAGTTTTTGATTTTAGTTCTTTCTTCTTTTTTGAAGGCTAAAAATTTCCCTCTCAGCACTGCCTTTGAGGTGTCCTATAGGTTTTTTTATTTTTTTATTTTTTAGGCAAGGGAATAAAGAGTTTATTAAGAAATGAGAAAAAGAAAAAGTACACACCCAAAGCAACATGGGTGTGGGCATGCTACAAGGTGAGATGTCTTATAGACAGCATTGAGATGACATATTTTTTTTAATCCATTCTGTCAGTCTATGTCTTTTGTTTGGGGAATTCAATCCATTAACATTCGATATTATTACTGTAAAGGCATTACTTGCTTTGTCCATTTTATCCTTCGGTTTTCCATTATCATGTCTTACTGTTGTCTGTCTTTTTACCCTTCTAAATCTTAAAAATGCCCTGTTTAAATGATCAAAGCAGGGCCAGGGATCCACTAATGGACCAAATCCAAGCAGTCTGGCGAGACAGACAAGAGAGACTCCAAAAAGCCTTTTTTTTTTTT
>JAQZBX010085876.1:0-13074 GCA_029593785.1 Cabassous unicinctus
CCCATTGTCACCACTGTTGTTCAATATAGTGCTAGAAGTTCTAGATAGAGGAATCAGGCAAGAAAAAGAAATAAAAGTCATCCACATTGGAAAGGAAAAATTAAAACCTTCACTATTTGCAGATGATATGATTGTATACCTAGAAAGTCCTGAAAAATCTACAACAAAGCAGCTAGAGTGAATAAATGATTTCAGTAGAGTGTCAGGATACAAGATCAATACGCAAAAATCAGTGGTGTCTCTATACACTAGTAATGTGCAATCTGAGGAAGTCAGGAAAAATATTCCATTTACAGTAGTTACAGTAGCAACTAAAAGAATAAAATATTTAGGAATAAACTTAACCAGGGATGTAAAGCACTTGTATTCAGAAAACTATAATGCATTGCTAAAAGAAATAAAAAAAATAACTAAATAATTGGAAGAACATTCCATGCTCATGGATTGGAAGACTAAATATCATTAAGGTGTCAATTCTACCCTACTTGATTTATGGATTCAATGCAATCCCAATAAAAATTCCACCAACATTTTTTAAACAAATGGAAAACACAATTATCAAATTTATCTGGAAGGGTAAGAGGCCCCAAATAGCCAGAAACATCTTAAAAAGGAAAAGTGGGGTTGGAGGACTCTCACTTACAGACTTTAAATCATATTACCTAGCTACAGTGATAAAAACAACATGATACTGGCATAAAGATAGACACATAGATCAATGGAACTGAATTGATGGTTCAGAAACAGACCCTCACAATCTATAGCCAACTGATTTTTGACAAGCCTGTCAAACCCACCCAGCTGGGAAAGAACAGTTTATTCAATAAATGGTGCTGGGAGAACTGGATATCCATAGCCAAAAGAAAGAAAGAAGACCCCTATCTCACAAATTATACAAAAATTAACTCAAAATGGGTCCAAGACCTAAATATAAAAGCAAATACAATAAAGCTCCTAGAAGAAAATGTAGGGAAACATCTTCAAGACCTGGTGGTAGGTGTTGGATTCTTAAACCTTACACCAAAAGCACAAACAACAAAACATGGATAAATGGGACCTCCTCAAACTTAAATACTTCTGTGAGTCAAAGGACTTCATCAAGAAGGTGAAAAGGCAGCCCACTAAATGGGAGAAAATATTTGGAAACCACATATCCGATAAGGGTTTGATTTCCATTCTATATAAGGAGATCATACAACTCAACAATAAAAGAGAAAGCATTCCAATTTAAAAATGGGCAAAAGATTTAAATAGACATTTCTCCAAAAAGGAAATACAAATGGCCAAAAAGCACATGAAAAAATGTTCCGTATCACTAGCTATTAGGGAAATGCAAATTAAAACAGCAATGAGATATCATCTAACACCACATAGAATGGCCATTATTTAAAAAACAGACAACAATAAGTGCTGGAGAGGATGTGGAGAAATAGGAACACTCCTTCACTGTTGGTGAGAGTGTAAATGGTGCAGCCTCTGTGGAAGACAGTTTGGCGGTTCCTCAAGAAGCTAAATATAGAACTGCCATATGATCCAGCAATTTCTTTACTAGGAATATATCCAGAAGAACTAAAAACCATGACACAAACAGACATCTGCCCACCGATGTTCATAGTGGCATTATTCACAATTGCCAAAAGATGGAAACAACCCAAGTGTCCATCAACCAATGAATGGATAAACAAAATGTGCTATATACGTATGATGGAATACTATGCTGCAGCAAGAAGAAATGAAATTGGGACACGTAATAACATGGATGAATCTTGAAGACATTATACTAAGCAAAGTAAGCCAGACACAAAAGGACAAATAGTTAATGGTCTCATTAATATGAACTAAATATAAAGAATAAACACATGGAGTTAAAACTTAGAGTATAAGTTATTAGGAGATAAGAGGAGGGTTGAGAAGAACTACTCATGCTTAATGTATGTAGAACCTTTAATAAACTTGACTGTAAAAGTGCAGAAATGGATAGAGTTGATGGTAACACATTATAGTCAGTAGCAACTGGATTGTGGCTGAAAAGGGTAGTCTGTGAAAGTAAATGTCAATTGAAAGAAAGCTAAAGAATAATCTAGGGACTGAATAACACAGTGAACCCAGAGGTGGATGAGAATTGTGGTTGAGGGTATAAATGCAAGAATGTCCTTCTGTGAGGGTATAAATGCTAGAGTAGATGTACATCACTATTGCAGGGTGGTGGGAATATGGAGAAGCATGGAAAAACTACAATTGGTGTGACTTAAAGACTTTAATTAACAGCAATACTACAATATTCTTGCATCAATGCCAAAGATGTACTGTGTTAATAATGGGGGTGTATGGAAAAAGTGTGCAAAATGTATGCTATGAACCATGGTTGGTGGTAATAGTCTGATGATATTATCTCATAATCTGTAACAAATGTTCTAGCCCAGTGTGGTGTGTTGGTGAGGGGGTGCTGTATGAGAATTCTACACGTGTGTATGATTGTTTTGCCAGTTCACAAACTCTGTAATAAAATATATTTTTTAAATATAAGGTGGGTTGGGGGAAAAATACAACAAATGTAAAATAGGAACTATAATTAGTAGTATTATTTTGATGATACTATTGCATGGTTTGTAACAAATGCTTCACAACAATGCAAGATGTTGGTGGAGGGGTGATGTATGAGACCCCTGTATTATGTTACATATGTTTATTTTGTAAGTTCATAATCTTTATTATACACTTATTGTTTATGTATGTCATATATGAATGATATACTTCAACAGAAATATATTTAAAAATAAATAAATAAAATATTTTAAAAATAATAATAAATGGAATAGAAAATATTGAGTTGGGGAAGACAAATTCCAGTACAGACATGATAGCTCTTAATAATACCTGAAGGTTTGTTATGTAGGAGTAGGTGTAAGCTCAATATATCCCACCAAGAATTAGAATCCACATGTAGGAATTAGAAAAAAAGAAGATATGGACTCAAGTTTAAAAAACATAATTACTAGGTTTAATCAACATTTGAATAGGCTACCTATTGAAGAAGTGAGCTCATAGTCATTGAAAGTGTTTGAACAATGACAGAGTAGCCATCACTCTAGCATTTCTTATATAAGGCGATAAATCTCTGGTCTATTCCATCCCTAAGAACCTACATATGTAGTACCTTACAACAATGACCACAATACCTTATGGCCCCTTTCATCAAGGGATGCAGTGCATTCCCCATTACACCCTACTCTTGGCTTGGTCTTCTATCTTGGTTTGGTCAAAGGGATGTTAACAAGCAGAGGCTTGTCCTGTCTTTCCGCATGTGGAACCCTGCATTGTGTGAATCAGGCCAGACTTTCATGCCAGGTGATCAAGTGACTACAGAGAAAATATGGGTCATCCAGCTGTGGATCCAGCTTATCTGATGGCTGGACACAAAGTCTTGATTGAGCCCAGAATAATATCAACTACTGTTTAAAACCAGAACAATTTTCCAATAAACAGAAGTGAGAACTAAATTAATGTTTATTCCTTGAAGAGTCTAAGTTTCAGAGTTGTTTACTATGCAGCAATAGAAAACTTGTGAATATATACCAAGAAAGCTGCCCAAACAGTGAAATATATGATAGCTGAATACATAGACAAATAATAATAATCTATCTTCAGAATAGAAGAGGTCATGGAGTTCTGTGGTTTTTAGGAATTTCATAGAGAGGAAACAGAATAAATCAGAGCTTGAAGGATGGGCAAATTTTGAATAGAAGTATAAGCAGGAACTCCAAAGTGTGGAATGTCACGACCAGGGTTTCTCAGGGTTGTTTGATTGTAAGAACAGAAAGGAACTTTGCTTAAGTAAAGCTAACTATTTTTTCAAAAAAGAAATTTGTTGGAAGGATAAGGATAGTATTTTAGAAAACCAGAGGCAAATCTGAAAAAACAGTCCCTTAAAAGATCAGGGCAGGAAAAGGACAACTATGAGGATCTGAGTGGTAGGGACTAAAGGCTTCTTAAGACCAAGACTCATGGCATGTGCATGCCTTAATCTATTCTTCCAAAATCTGCCCTTGTGTAACTTTGCCCAAACTCTTGGGAGAGTTCTGACTAGTCTTAGAGGGTCACTAACTCAACACTTGGCTAGGTGGGAAAAGGTACCTCAACTGACAGTACTTAATGGAGGAGAGGCAGCTCCAAGGGAAATTCAAAGGGCTGTCACTACATGCTCTACTGACAGATCAACTGGGTTCACTACACATGATTATTATAGGTTAATAGCAGTTAAAATTAATGGATAACATGTATCCAACACTGTTGTATTTTCTTGAAATATTAACTCAACCCTAGGAGGAATGGTACTAAAATCATTCAGATTTTATACATAATAAGGAAAGAGTGGTTTAGTGGCTTTTCCAAAGTCACAGAGCTATGAAGTGTCAGAGCTGGGACATAAACCCAGGTCACCTGACTCTAGAATCTATTAAAAATCTGTATTCTCTTCTCCCTCTCAAGATGCAGAAAGCTTGTTCAATGGAAGTTAAGTAGACCAGCCAGGATGGAGGAAACATCAACTGAGGAAAAAGAGAGATATAAATGCATTGAACTATTCCATCACACCACTTTAATCTGTTTATGAGAAAGATTTTCAAACCATTATTTTGTACATCAGAAGCAAATCAACTCCATTCACAAAAGTCTAGAACACAAACAAAAAGGCATGGAAGTGCTCACATGCAGCACATGTAATATGTAATAGGGAATTTGGAGTCAGTGCTTTTAAAAGTTCACAATTCTCTCTTACAAAATGCAGGGGATGCAGTGCTTACATGTTTTCCAAATATTTCATTTCTCATTTATTTAAAGATTAGAACCTCTTATGCAAAGCAGGTGAAATTATTAAGACAATGTAATTTTATGTGCCTCTTCACAATTTTGAATAAAACCACACACTAGGAAGATCAGTCAAGCATAACAGGTATTAGCAAGGTGATGGTAAAATAAATCAAATGCCACCCTTAACTTTGTGCTCTCAAAGCTAGGCCGTTTCACAATGGATTGGATATATCAGACCTGATTTGGGTAAACAAACAGAAACTTCGAAAATGAGACACTGCACAGTGGCAGTGATACCAACATCACAAATGATTGAAGTAATAGTTGGTATTAAGTCCATCTAAGATATATGCTACAAGATGCTAGAAGGTTATATCAAATAAAAGATGTTTATTTGAATGGCCTCCAAATTGAACAAATGTCTAATACTGGAGGTGATGTAAAAATTAGTTTTCCACTAACCATGAAACAAATCAATGATCTATTAGCTCTAGCCTTGCTGGCAAAGAGCTTTCATTATAATTTGTGAACTGCATCTTGAATATTCTACTACCAAAGTCTGGCTTTCAAGAAAAGTGATTTTTCACATGGACAATATCAATATTTGTCTCTAATTGCAAAGCATAATATTACCTCAAAAGAACTTTAACTTTTAACTTAAAGACTATTCAGCTTTCTGGATTAGCAATATATTTATACAATTAAAATCTATTTTCAGCTTACTTTATAATGTATTAATAGCCATAAACCTCAGTAGAGATTCAAGTGATCTTTAGTAAGTCTCCACACTTAAGATGAATTATTATTAAATTCTTTGTGGCAAAAGCATATTTTCAACATTATTTCCATAGCAGTGTAAATCTCCTTTCACTTTCTCCTCCACACATCATGAGGAAACTCAGCAGGAGCTCATAAAGAAGATCTTCTCTTAGAGAACTGCAGAGAGGATGGAGTTGGGATTGTTTATGGATAGTAGCATTACAATAAAATTTCCCTTTCATTATGAGATTATAGAAAGTTTATCTGTAAAAATAATGTAGAGAAAGGTTAATGTAATTATAATGATCTCTTTGATATCTTTGATATTGATTATTATTATGACAAACTTCTTCAAGGTGGGGAGAAATATCAGGCCTTATTAATAAGGAGAAAACAGATTTCAGAGAAAATACTCAACTAGTCAGATGACAGGGGATGTATTTTCAATAAAGCATATGAGACAACTACTTTAAGTCAAAATTCCTATACTGGCTTTAAGACCTACTCCAAAGAACTATAGGAAAGAGGAGGATGCATTGGGACCCAGGCTTGAGAAGGCAGAGGAAGGGAAGGGCAAAAGTCCTGAAACAAATATTACCAAAAGTAGATATTCATGAAAAGAGAATAGGCTAAAATAAAGTTTAAAAAAATATGGAGAGGAAAGTTTAGGGTAGAAATAAGAGCTCTCTGACATCTTGTTTATTGATAAACAAATATTGAATTGTCTCTGAGGAAGTTCATAAAGCCATGGAGCTAATTAACAAAAATTAGAAAAATGAAAAAAAAAAAAAAAGTTTAAGCTTAAAATCAACCAGAGGATTTGTGGTATCTTTACCATAAATAAGGTAACGAAATGAGGGAAAGGGAGAAAAATTATAATCATTTACATCATAAGGACTTGTTGCACTGCAGAAATATTTAGGCCTTTATTCAACACTAGTTAATCAAATATTTAGTTAAAAAAACTATCCCTATCTATATGTCAGGCACTATAGTAAGTACTGAAAATTCAAATATTAAAAAACACAACCCCAAATTCCTAATTTGGTAATACAAGTGAAACTTGTATTGGACACTTAGGAAAGCAACAATTATAAATGTTGAGGGAAAATAAAGACACAGAAATATAAGCAAAATCAGCCAGAGCCTAGAAGAGATATGACCTTTGAAAGAAGGAAAAAAGTCTGACTCTGACTAGGTTGAAGGTGGGACAGGACAGCAGTCCAAAGTTAAAGTTCAAATGCACTTGAATTTGAAGAAGCAATGAACAAAATGTTTATATATTCGAAACAGGAAAAAACCCCACAAAGATCCATGAAGCTCAGTGAGCCCAAACAAAATAAAAATAAAGTAAACCACATCTGAGTATGGTTTATTAAATTCACTGAAAACCAGAGATAAAGAGAAAATCATAGAAGCAGCCAGAAGGAAAAAATACTCATTGCATACAAGGAAAAAATAATAAAAATGATGGTAGAATTCTCACCAGAAACAATTGAGGCTAAAAGACAACTATTTTCTTCCATTTATTCCTCAGTGTCTTATTATTTTTCATTTTGTTTTCAAAGAAGTTTTAGGTCACAGTAAAGTCACATACAGAATACAGGGGACTCTCATATACCCAACATTCTCCCCTTTTCCCCCTTCCCATATTAATACCTTTTTATATGTGGATGGTACCTTTATTATAACTGATATACAAATAGTGAAACATAACTACTAAACATGGTCAATGGTTTACATTATGGTTTATATTTTAGACGGTACACTTTTATAAATTTTGATGATATTTAACATGTCCTGGGTGCATCATTGCAAGATCATGTAGAACACTTCCGTTGCCCAAAAAATACTCCCTGTTCGATCTATTCTATTCCTCCCTCACCCTCCCCTCGAGGCCCAGGGCGATCCCTGGCTTCACTCCTTGGATGACAAGATTCATAGTTACTTGCAACAACACTGAGGTCTTGACACACTGGTTTGTCCTCCCCTATTAGGAACCGCCTATGCTCTCCAGAGACTGCCCCCCCTCTGTTTGTGAAAACAATCAGTCCTCCCCAGGTTGGGAGTCCAGATCCTTCCCGCTCATTATGTGGGTCTCCACCCACTGATACAACACATTATGACAAAATGATCACTCACACACTCCCTAGAAGCCTGCTCCAGGTGCACCCTGTGCCGAACGACCCCCTACCCCATCCAACACCTTAAACCAGTAAACCATCTTGTCATATTGCCATAAGGGCATTCTAAACTTTGTGCTGTCAACCACACACCTACAAATCCCCAGGGTTCACCTGGTCCCTCTCCCAACTCTCCCCCATACAGGACACCAGATATTACAGTGATGAAAGGCAAAATGTGAAAAAAAATTTTTTTTAAATATTTTTCATTAAGATCCCAATGTTTTAATTTTATTTTATTTTTAGTTTTTTTAAAATTTTTATTTATTTTATTTCTTATATTTAAACCCATCATTATTTCATTTTCCTATTAATTGTTTTTGGCTTTTTTAATGGCTTCATTTTTGAAGAAGCTTTGGATCACAGAAGGGTTCCAACTGAGGCAGGGGAAGATCATTGGTGTGGGGTGTCAGTAATGGGGGATACATGGGAGGAAGTTCACCTGGTCATACATATAAGGTATATAAATATGTTCAAATGTTCACAGGGCATTGTCACAGTGGGTGGAGATTCACATAATAACCGAGAGAATATTGAATTCCCATCCTTGAGAGCTCTGCCATGTTCTCTAATGGAGCAGCAACAGTCTCCCAAGTACTGGGGCAATGACTGGTGAAGGAGGATGGTCCATTGATGAGCTCTTGATATTGATGACTATGCTTATGAGCCTTTGCTCTTGAAATTGAAACTTAGCCTTGTATTATGGGGTGCCTAAGAATTGCTTCCTGAACTCCTCCTTGTTGCTCAAATGTGGCCTATCTCTAAGCCAAACTCAGCAGGTAAATGTATTACCTTCCACTCAGTGTGGTACATGACTCCCGGGGATGAGACTCCCTGGCACCCAGGGATTACTGCCAAGCACTAACTAGCAAATCAACTGGAAAAAGACCCCAAGAAAAAGGGGGGAAAGGTAAAGACAAATGAGTTTATATGGCTAAGAGACTTAAAAGTGAGTCGGGAGGTCATCCCAGAGGTAACGCTTATGCACATCTCAGCAGGATCTCATAGACTGCCAAAGTGAATACTACCCCAAATAGTGGGGCTCCTAAGGGCTCTGGAGACACCCAGGTCCTATGGTCAGGGCAGATAGCTCCAGAGTTTGGTGCCTTGCCAGTGGGCCCTACTTTGGAGTTTGTGCTCCTGAGAGTGACAGAGTTGGACTCAGTTATGACTTCCTTAAACATGGCTCATCTGTCCCTTCTATTTAAACCTATACTTGGTTTGTAGGTGTACATCCAAGAGACTGGAGTCTTTGGGTGGTCCATGTGCCAGCTGGCCCTGGAACCTCAGTGGAGTTGCAACACCTACTCTCCAGTTCATTGGACTCACCCAGGACAACTAACAAAGAGGTGAGGATTGACAACCACCATACCAAGGAAACAAGAGAGGCGACAACTGCAAGCAAGAGAGTCCCATCCATTGGCTGTGTGGGATTGAAGCCTCCTCTCAATCAGAGGTGGAGTGGACATCACCATCCCAGAATCCTAGGATTGGGGAAAGAACTATGGACCAAATTGGACTTACTGGATTCTACTACAGACATATTGTCATTCTAGCATTGGAAGAAATTACAACATTGATGTGGAGGCAGTGACCACTGGAGGCTCTAGGGGCAGAGAGAGGGAAAAACAGTTGTAATACGGGGTTTTTTTCGGGACTTGGAAATCGTCTTGAATGACATTGCAATGAATGTGCCACACTAATGAAGGATGTTTATGTTGGAGGGTGTGGGAGGTGTGGGAAGTGGGGCATATGGGAATCCCTATATTTTTTGTGTAACATTTATGTAATCTAAGTATCTTTAAAAAAATAAAAAAAAAATTATTATTGAAAATAAAAGACAACCATTTTAAAGAACTGGAGGAACTGGAGGGATGATGTGTCAAATTAGAATTTTGATATTAACCAAAAAATTCAATTAAAAGTGAAGAAAAAATGAAAATATTTCAGGTGGAAAAAAAAAACCTCAGATAATTTGTCACCTGCAATTTTATATTACAAGACAAGCTAAAGCAAGTTTATTAGGCTAAAGAGATATTATAGCAAAAAGGAAACTGGAATTGGATCTACAGGAAGAAATAGAGATAAATACGTGGTTAGAGATAATATGCCATTTTTCCTCTTTTCTTAAACTGTTGGCTTTTTAAAACAGAAATGAAAAGAATGCACATTGAGAGGAGAGGCAAGATGACAACTGAGTAAGGAGCTCCAAGAATCAGCTCGTCCTACAGGGTATTAGTAATAACCCAGAGCTAGCTAAAGCACCTGTTTGGGGATCCCAGGAGCCCAGAAGAGCATCTTGCAATATTCTTGAAAGAATGGAAGAAGGAGTCAGCCCATCTGCAGAGAAGATTCATAAGTAGAGAACTCCATGCCATGGAGGCCAGTGCCCAACTTCCACTGGCGGTGCAAGCCACCCCAGGAGCTATTCCATGGCTAGAGATGGAGGTGCCATTTCCCAAAAACAAGGGAGGAAGATGGTTGGACACCGACTTCAGCTACTGATTAGTAAATTTGGTGGGCTAAAATATAATCTTAAGAACAGCTGAAGTTTGAACCTGTCCAAGTCGAAAGATGCTGGTAGCCACCAATTTAACTCTGCCCCTGGCATAAGGGGAAGCTGGACTGATTGAAATCACAGTGACAGTAGAGACTGACTTCTTTCCACTCAGATATGATTGCAGCCCGAGCCTAAGCTCCAGTCCCACCTATGGCAGGGAGAAAGCTGGGGAGACTTGCAAAGTCTCTTTGGGCAACTGCAGGCTCTTTTGTTTGGCACAACTGGATAGTCAGACACCTGAGGCTCCATCCCCACACCACAATAAGATAGGAGAGCAGTTGTGTTTCCTCAGCCTCTTTGGGCAACTGCATGTGCTTTCAGGCTGATTGGACTGGTTAGTTGAGTGCCTTCAATTCCATCCCCACCCCACCCATAGGATAGGAGGGGACTGGAGTTTCTTCAGCCTCTCTGAGAAACTGCAGGTACCTTCAGTCCATATAGACTGGATATTCAGACACCTGTAGCTCCATTGCCACCCCCCCAACAGGATAGGAGGGGAGCTGTGTTTCCTCAGCCTCTTTGGGTAACTGCAGGTGCTTTCAGCTTGCACAGACTGGTTTACTGAGCTACTTCGGCTCTATCACTGCCCTCCTGCTCATAGGATAGGAAAGGACTGTTGTTTCTTCAGCCTCTCTGGGCAACTGTACATGCTTTTGGCTCTCACAGACTGGATGCTCAGACACCTGTAGCTCCATCCCCAAGCCTCTGTTCATAGGAAAGGAGGGAGCTGGGTTTCCTCAGCCTATCTGGGCAACTGCAGGTGCTTTCAGCCCACACAGACTGGATGCTCAGACACCTTTAGCTCCATCCCTGTACTCCAATATGATAGTAGGGGAGCTGTGTTTCCTCAGCCTCTCTGGGCAACTGCAGCCACTTTTAGCCCTCATGGTGTGGTTTGTTGAGTGCCTGTGGCTCCATCCTTCCCTCCCCATAGGATAGGAGGGGGCTGGTGTTTCCTAAACCTCGTTAGGCTACTGCAGGTGCTTTCAGCCTGCACAGACTGGATGGTTGAGTGCCAATGGCTCCACCCCTAACCCCAATAGAAAAGAAGGGAAGCTGTGTTTCCTCGGCCTCTCTAGGCAACTGCAGATGCTTTGGGCCCACACAGACTGGTTTGTTGGTTGCCTGTGGTTACATCTCCAGCTCTTAAAGGCAGAAGGGACAGTACTCACTCTGACTCTCAGGGCAACTGTAGGCACTTTCAGCCCACATGGATTAGATTGTTGGGCACTCTGGAGGGTCCATCCCTGCCCCTGGCAGGAAAGGAAGGGGGCCAGTGCTATGTCAACTACCTGGGCTAAGCTACTGATGTCAGTTTTGACCTGCATGGATTAGTTTGCTGCCCACACATGCACCTTTATCCCTGCTCCAGGCAGAGGAAAAAGGGCTATGAAGCTTCATCACTCTCTCTGAGCAACTACAAATGGCCTCGGCCTGCATGGCTTGGATTACTGCACAGGGTTATGGATGCTTCCCTAACCCTGGCAGAGAAGAAAGGTGGGAGAAGCTTTATCGGTCCCTGAGGTAACAAGGGCAGGTTCAGGGTCCACAACTTATAGTACCAGCTATATCCTCTTCTCCTACTTTACAACCAGCAAAGGAGAAAGGGCAAGAAAGCCCTAAATTAAAGAGAGAAACTGTGCCCAGAATAAATACATCTAATAATCCCACTGCCAAGACACCAACAAAAAATTACAATCCATACCAAGAAACAGGAAGATATGGCCCAGACAAAGGAACAAGATAAGCCTCCAGATGACATAAAGAAGTTGAGACAACTAATCAAAGATGTTCAAATGAGTCTCCTTAATAAATTCAATGAGATAGCTAAAGAGATTAAGGATATTAAAAAGAAAGCGGGTGAGCACAAAGACGAACTTGAAAGAATATATAGAAAAATAACAGATCTTATGGGAGTGAAAAGCACAATAAATGAAATTAAGTATACACTTGAGGCATATAATAGCAGATTTGGGGAAGAAGAAGAAAGGATCAGTGGGCTTGAAGACATGGCAAGCTAAAGTGAACATACAAAAGAACAGAAGAAGAAAAGAATGGAACAAATTGAACAGGGTCTCAGGGAACAAAATGATGGCAAGAGACATGCAAACATGTGTTCATGGGTGTCCCAGAAGGATACAAGAGGGGGAAAGTGGCAGAAGGAATATTTGAAGAATTAATGGTAGAAATTTTCCTAACCCTATTGAAGGACGTAGATATCCATTTCCAAGAAGCATAATGAACCTGCCTCTGAATAAATCTGAATTGCCCTAATCTGAGACAAACACTAATCAGAATGTCAAATGCCAAAGACAAAGAGAGAATTCTGAGAACAGCAAGAGAAAAGCAATGCATTACATTCAAGGGATACCCAATAAGATTAAGTGCTGATTTCTCATCAAAACCATGGAGGCAAGAAGGCAGTGGAAGAGAAAATCTTTCAGCCAGGAATCTTATATCTGGAATGATTGTCTTTTAAGAAGAGGGTGAATGGAATATAAGCCCTCTCTCACTTGGAGGTGGAGTGGACATCACCTTCCAAGTCCCCTCATGATGGGGGGAGAAGCTGTGGACTAGAGTGGACTTGGTGGTGTTCTGTTGTAGACATATTGTGATTCAGGCAATGGAAGAAATTGTAACAGTGAGGTGGAGCCGGTGGCCACTGGACATTTTTGGGGCAGGGTGAGGAGGGGCAGTTGAAATGCTCGGGCCTTTTTCAGACTTTGGGGGTTGTCCTGAGTGGTGAGGCAGCGACGAATGTAG
>JAQZBX010085877.1:0-13066 GCA_029593785.1 Cabassous unicinctus
ACCTGTTGTATTTCTTTTTTTTTTTTTCAAAGATTTATTTATTTATTTATTTATCCCCCCCTTGCTGCTTGTGTTTGCTGTGTCCATTCACTGTGTGTTTTTTTCCATGTCTGCTTATCTCCCCCTTGCTGTGAGGTCCTGCTGCATCAGCCCACCACGCCACGCGGGCCGGCCTGCCCTCACAAGGAGGCCCCGGGAAGCGAACCCGGGGCCTCCCACATGGTGAACGGGGGATCTATCGATTGAGCCACACCCGCTTCCTGTTGTGAGGTCTTGCTGCATCAGCCCACTACGCCGCGCGGGCTGGCCTGCCCTCACAAGGAGGCCCCGGGAAGTGAACCCGGGGCCTCCCATATGGTAAACAGGAGCTCTATCGAATGAGCCACACCTGCTTCCCTGTGCTTACTTTTAGAGACTTTACAATTTTAACTTTTCTCTTAAGGTCTTTGATTAATCTTGAATCAATATTTATGTATGGTGTGAGGTTGTATTGGGAAAAAATTTAGTAAGTATTTTTCAAACCTAAAAGTGAAGCATCATGCAGGAAACTTTGTTAATCAGCAAACCAATGCCTTGCTGGCCAGCACTTTTCGGAGGAATGAAGAGAACTAGGACAGTGGGCAAATTGGGGGATGTTTTGTAACAAATAAGAACTGATAAGGTGCATTCTGGCAAGTATTATGTTCCTCCTTGGGAAAGCTGGTCACTTTCTCGGGGACTCCTTTGGATGTACTGCCCAGAGAGCATTGTGCTCCTTCCTGAGGAGGCTGGCCTGGTCTCAGGAATTGACGCAGTACTCCCAGGTTGGCATCTACAGTATCGAGCTCATTAATTATGAGCTCAATAAAAGGGACAGTCTCTGGTCAGGCCAGTTGAAGTCCCACCCTGGGAGAGGGTCCTCTGCACAGGTGTTTTCAATCAAGACTCTGGTATCAGCTGCTGATTCGGGACTTCCAGCCCAGAGCGAGATGTTAGTGAGTTTGTATGTAAGACTGCTCTGTTTTTTTCTGTCATTTTGTGAACTTGATTTAATCTTTTGATTGATTATGTTATTCTTGTTCCTCACTCTAATTGTCAGTATAGACTTATTAAAATAGATATGCATGTATATATTTACGTTGCATCCAATAGGGACTCTGGCCGGACGTGGGCCATGTAAGTTGGTGTGTCCCCTGGTGTGGTGAGTTTATGAATGTATGAATGCATATCGTGAGGGTTTGGGATATGGCAGTTTGACTCTTGTTTGTAGACAATCCTTTGCTTATTTCATATTCTCCCAATTATAATAGAAATTTAATAAAATAAATAAATATATGTCTGTGTATTGCTTTCTTATGCAATACATAAGAGTTAATTAAGTCATCACATCAATCTATATACATACATATATAGCAAAGCATTTTATCTAGCAGAACAGAGACTAAGGTCAAAATTTACTTTTTTCCATGTGCTTATTCAGTTCCTCCAACAAATTTGTTGAAAAGACATTCCATTTATCATTGAATTTTTTGGTGCATTCATCAAATAAATTCCCTGGAATATATATGAATGGGTCTATTGTTGGCATTTTTCTGTTCTGATGATTGATTTGCTATCCTTATTCAAAAGTGAGATTGTTGTGAATACTATAGCTTTGATCATTGTAGCCCTGAGGTCAAGTAGTGTAGGTTCTCCAAATTTGTTCTTCTTTTAAGGACTTTTTTGTCTGTTATAGGTTCTTTGTGTTTCCATATCAATTTTAGAATAAGCTTTCCAATTTCTGTTTTTGAAAAGTCTGCTGAGATTATGATTGAGATTGTGTTAAATCAAAAGATCAGTTAAGGGAGAATTGACATTTTTATAATATTCAGTCTTCCATTTCATAAAAGTGGTGTATATATTCATTTAACTCCTATTTAATTTCTTTCAGCAATATCTTGTGGTATTTTAAATAAAATTTTATTGAAGTATGTCATTCATATATGAACATGCATAAACAATAAATGTATAGTAAAATATTTGTGTTTACAAAGCAAACATGCATATCATCATACAAAACTCCCATTCATCTCCCCACCACCAATGTTATGAAACATTTGTTACAAACTATGAAAGCATTGTCAAAATATTACTATTAACTATAGCACATATCTGACATTTGGTGTATTTTCCCCCAACACACCCAATTATTAACAGCCTATATTAGTATTATATATTTATCATTCTGGAGAAAACGTTCTCATATTTGTCCTGTTAACCACAGTCCATCATACACACTGGACTCACCATGTTATACAGTCCCATGCTCTGTACAACCCCTTCAGGATGTGCACTCAGTGGCCCTCAGTCATCACAAAGTTGCTCTGCCCTCACCTCAGTCAATTTTAGAACATTTTTATTACTCCAAAAGGAAAAATCCCAGACCCTCTTATACCCCCTATTGTTGTCCCTTAGTATTGAAAAAATATCTTCTTGTCATTGCTTCAAAATATTACAATATTACTGTTAACTATCATCCATAAGTTACATTATTTTCCCCATGTATCATCAGAGTCATAGCACTTTGTAAAAGAAGAGCCTTCTTATATTTATGCTATTAACCACAATCTTCCTCCACCACTGAAATCACTATGTTATACATTTGCTAGACTATTCTTTAATTTCCTTTCAATTGATATTCACTTCCACAGACTTCCCCTTTCAACCACAATCACAATAACAAATCAGCAGGGTTACTTATACCATTTGAATGTGTTCCTCTCAACTCTATTCATTTCCACACTTTTACAATTAACCTCATTAATAATGTCACATTCATTAAGCATCATCTCCCAACCTCAACCCACCTACTATTTCCTAGTAGCCTATACTCTAGAGTTTACCTCTGTGTGTTTACTTATCATATTTAGTTCATATTAGTGAGGCCATACAATATTTGTTCTTTTGTGTCTGGCTTATTTCACTCAACATAATATCCTCAAGGTTCATCCACGTTGTCATGTGCATCCCGAATTCATTTCTTCTTACAGCTGGATAGGATTCCATTGTGTATATATACCACATTGTGCTCTGTCATTTATCGGTTGATGGACACTTGAGCTGGTTCCATATTTTAGCCATTGTGAATGGTGCTGCTGTAAACATCAGTGTGCAAATGTCAGTTTGCGTCCTTCCTTTCAGGTCTTCGGAATATATTCCTAGTAATGGGATTGCTGGATCATATGACAGTTGTATATTCAGCTTCTTGAGGTGCTGCCAAACTGTCTTCCACAGAGGCTGCACCATTCAACATTCCCAGCAGTGAAAGAATGTTCCAGTTTCTCCACATCCTCTTCAGCACTTTAAGTTTTCTGTTATTTTTAATAATGGCCATTCTATAAGGTGTGAAATGGTATCTTATTGTAATCTTGATCTGCATTTCCCTTATAACTAGTGATGTTGAGCATTATTTTCGTTTGCTTTTTGACCGTTTGCATTTCCCCATTGGAGAACTGTCTATTTAAGTCTTTTGCTTATTTTTTAATTGAGTTACTTGTCTTTTTATCTTTGAGTTGGATGATCTCTTTATATAACATTGATAACAAACCCTTATGGGATATGCAGTTTCAAAATATTTTCTCCCATTGAGTAGGCTGCCTTTTTACTTTATTGACAAAGTCTTTTGAAGAACAAAAGTGTTTAATCTGGAGGAGGTCCTATTTATCAATTTTTTCTTTTGCTGCTTATGCTTTGGGTGTAAGGTTTAAGAAACTACAGCTTACCACAAAGTCTTGAAGATGTTTTCCTACATTTATTCCTAGGAGTTTTATGGTTGTAGCTTTTATATGTAAGTCCTTGATCAGTTTTGAGTTAATTTTTGTATAAATTGTGAGATAGGGATGTTCTTTTTTTCTTTGGGATATAGCTATCCAGTTCTCTCACTTTTTGTTGAATAGACTGTACACCCAGATTAATGGCCTTGTAAAAAAAATCACTTGACTGTAGATGTGAAGATCTATTTCTGAGTTCTTGATTCAGTTCCATTGGTCAATCTGACTATCTTTATGCCAGTATCATGCTTTTTTTTTTACTTTAGCCAAGTAATATGCTTTAAAGTCAGGAAATGAGGGTACTCCAAGTTCCTTCCTCTTTTTTAAGATATTTTTGGATATTCTATTCCCCTTACTGTTCCAAATAAATTGGACAATTGGCTTTTCCATTTCTGCAATAAAAGGCTGTTGGGATTTTTATTGGGATTGCGTTGAATCTGTAATTCAGTTTGGGTAGAATTGACATCTTAATGAAATTTAGTTTCTGATCCATGAACATGGACAGTCCTTCCATTTTTTTTAAGTCTTCTTCCATTTCTTTTAGCAATGTTTTGTAGTTTTCTGAGTACAGGTCCTTGATGTCCTTGGTCAAGTTTATTCCTAAGTATTTGATATTTTTAGTCAATATTACAAATGGAATTTTTTTTATTTCCTCCTCAGACTGTGCATCAGTAGTGTATGGAAACGCTGTTGATTTTTGCATATTAATCTTATATACCACTACTTTGCTGAACTCATCTATTAGCTCAAGTAGCTTTGTTGTGGATTTTCAGAATTTTCTAGATATAGGATCAAATCATTAGCAAATAGTGAACATTTTAATTCTTCCTTTCCTTTTTGGGTGACTTTATTTCTTAATCTAACTTAATTGCTCTAGCTAGAATTTCTAGCACAATATTGAATAACAGTGGTGACAGTGGACATCCTTTTCTTGTTCTTTATCTTGGTGAGAAAGCTTTCAGTGTTTCAACATTGAGTACAACACTAACTGTAGGATTTTAATATATGCACTTTACTTTGTTGAGAAAGTTTCCTTCTATTTCTATATTTTGGAGTGCTTTATCAAGAAATGATACTTTATTTTGTCAAATGTTTCTTCTGCATCAATCAAGAGGATCATGTGATTTATCTTCTTCCATTTATTAAGGCAGTTTATTACACTGGTTGATTTTCTTGTGTTGAACCACACTTGCATACCTGGGATAAAAGCTACTTGATTGTGGTGTATAACTCTTTTTATTTTTTTTTTTCATTTTAAAAGATGCTTAGGTTACATAAATGTTACACAAAAATTAGAGGGATTTCCATGTTCCCCACCTCCCACACCTCCCATAACATCCCACATAAACATCTTTCATTAGTGTTGCACATCACCTGCAATGGATATACACATCCTGGGGCCTTGCCACTAAGCATGGACCATAGTTCACATTGTGGTTTTGGACTCAGTTTGCAAGTGGTTTTTTGTTGTTTTTTTTTTTGAGGATTTTTGTATCTATATTCATTAGGGATACTGGTCTATAATTTTCTTTTTTCATAGTATCTTTATCTGGTTTGTTATTGGGGTGATGTTGGTTTAGTAGCTTTCTTTTCTGTTCAGCATTTTGGAAGAGTTTGATCAAGATTGGTCTTATATCATCTTTTAATCTTTGAAGAATGAGTAGAATTCACCTGGGAAGCCATCCGGTTCTGGGCTTTTCATCTTTGGTGGGTTTTTTTTATTTGTTTGTTCGTTTTCGTTAGTAATTTTTTAAATCTTGTTTTAAAATCTCTCCCCGCCCAACCCTGGAGATGGCTTCCTCGTCTGCCTGCTCAACTTCCTTAGGAGACAACAGGAAACAAACCCAGGACATCACATGTGGGAGGCGAGTGCCCAACCACTTGAGCCACTTCTGTTTCCTGCTGGTTGCATTATCTGCTGGCTGTGGCATCTGCTCATTGTTGCATCTGCCTGTTGCAGAGGTTGCAGCATCTGGCGGTTGCAGCAGTTGTGGCATCTGCTGATTGTGGCCTCTACTCACTGCAGCATCTTGCTGGTTGCAGCATCTTGCTGGTTGCGGTGTCTGCTCATCTTCTTTAGGGGGCACGAGGAACAGAATCTAGGACCTTCCGTGTGGGAGGGAGGTGCCCCATGGCTTAAGACACCTCCAGTCCCAGGAGGTTTTTGATGACAGTTTCAATCTCTAAACTTGAGATTGTTTTGTTGAGGTCTTCTATTTCATCCAGGGTCAATGTAAGTTGTTTGTGTATTTCTAGGAATTTTTCCAAGTTGTCTACATTGTCTAGTTTTTGCAGATAGTTGTTCATAGTATCCTCTTATGATCTCTCTTATTTCCGTGGCTCACTGGTAATGTCCCCTACTCACTTCTGATTTTATTTACTTGCATCTTCTCTCTTTTTTTCTTTGTCAGTCAAGGTAAGGGTTTGGCAATTCTGTTGCTCTTCCCAAAGATCATTCTGGATCTATTGGGTTTTGTTCTCTATTTCATTAATTTTTGCTCTCATCTTTAATATTTCTTCCTTCGGCTTTGTTTGGGATTTGTTTTCTGTTCTTTTTTTAGTTTCTCCAGGTGTGGAGTTAGGTCTTAGATTTTAGCTCATTCTTTTTTACTGTAAGCATTAAGGACTCTAAATTTCTCTCTCAACACTGCCTTTGGAATGTCCCATAGGTTTTGATATATTGTGTCTCATTTTCATTCATCTCAAGATATTTCCTGAATTCTCTTGCAATTTCTTCTTTGACCCACTGATTATTTAAGGATGTGTTGTTTTAGCTCCATATTTTTATGAAATTTTCCTTTCCTTTTTCCATTTGTTATTGCTTTCCACCTTCATTCTGTTATGATAAGAGAAAGTTTTTGTATAATTTCAATATTTGTAAATATACTGAGACCTGTCTTGTGACCCAACATAACGTCTATCTTGGAGAAGAAGCCATGAGCACTTGAAAAAGTGTATATCCTGCTGTGTGGGGGTGTAATGCTCTATAAAAGCTTTTAGGTCTAGTTCATTTGTCATATTATTCAAGCTCTCTCTTTCTTTATTTATCCTCTGCCCAAATGTTCTATCCAATACTGAGAGTCTCCAACTCTTATTATATAGACGTATATTTCTTCCTTCAGTTTTGCCAGTGTTGCCTCATGTATTTTGGGGCACCCAGGTTAGGTGCATAAATATTTATTATAGCTATTTCTTCTTTGTGAATTGCCCCTTTTATTAATATATAATGACCTTCTTCATCCCTTATAACAGCTTTGTATTTAAAACCTATTTTTTCCAATATTAATATCACTACTCCAGATCTTTTTTGGTTACTATTTGCATAGAATATCTTCTTATAATCTTTCACTTTCAATTTGACTTTTACTTATGTCTGAGGTGAGTCTCTTGTAGATAGCATAAAGATGACTCATATTTTTATTCATTCTATCAGTCTGTGTCTTTTGGTAGGGGAATTTAATCTATTAGTACTGTAAAGGCATTACTTCATCCATTTTGTCCTTTGGCTTTCCATTGTCATATCTTCCTATTGTCTGCATTTTCACTCTTTAATTTATCCTTCCTAATAATCTTTATATCTACACTCTTCTCCAAGTCTCTCACTTCTGTGTTTTCCTTTTGGAATGCAGCACTCACTTTAGTATCTCTTGTAATTCTGGTCTTTTGGTAACATACTCTCTCTGTTTTTGTTTGTCTGTGAAGACATTAAAATCACCCTCATTTCTGAAGGACAGTTTTTTCAGAAGAATTCTTGGCTGCTAGTTTTTCTCTTTCAATACCTTACATACATCATACCACTTTATTGTTGCCTCCATTGTTTCTGATGAGAGGTCAGCACTTAATTTTCTAGAGGTTTCCTTGTGTGTGATGTGTTGCTTTCCTCTTGCTGCTTTCAGAATCCTCTATCTTTGGTATTTGTCATATCAAGTAGCAAGTGTCTCAGAGTAGACCTATTCAGATTTATTCTGATTGGGGTTTGTTGCCCTTCTTGGATATTGATATTTATGTCTTTCATAAGGGTTGGGAAGTTCTTGATCATTATTTCCTCAAATATTTTTTCTGCCCCTTTTTCATTCTCTTCTCCTTCTGAGACAGCAATAATGTGTATGTTTGAGTGTTTCACTTTGGCATTCAATTCTCTGATACCCTGTTTCATTTTTTCCATTCTGTTCTTTTTCTGTTCTCCTGTCTTTTCAAGTTCTGATGTTCTTTCCTTGATATCACTAATTCTGTCTTCAGCCAATTTAAACCTGCTGTTATATGCTTCTAATGCATTTTTAATCTCATCCATTGTCTATTCCATCCTCAAAAGCACTATTACTTTATTTTGCAGGCTTTCAAATTGCCCTTTATGCTCATTCAGTGTCTTCTTAATATCCTTTACCTCTTCAGTCATATTTTCCTTCAACTCATTGATTTGATTTAGGAGATTTGTGTGATTATCATTGATTAGATGTCTTAAACCCTGTATCTTGTCAGGATATTTGGGTTTTTACTTTGGCTGGACTATCTATTCCTGTTTCCTCATATGGCTTGTAATTTTTTGCTGATGACTAGCTATCTATGTTGGTGAATTTACTCTTATGGCCAATTTCTCTCTCTTTCCTAGTGGTTTTTTTCATGGCTCTTCTTTAAAGATTTATTCTAAGTCTTTAAAATTGCCCAGCTTAAGTAATCAAAATCCATTTTTAGATTTATTCCTTCATATCTTATTTTTGAAGATAGTTTAAGAGGATCTCAGTTTTATTTTCCATTATTTTCCTGCTTATATATAAAAATATGATTGATTTTTGTATTACCTTGTATCCTGCAACCTTGCAACCTTGCTGAACTAACTTATTTCTAGTACTTATTTTTTGATATTTTAGGATATTTTTATGTAAGCAATCATGTTGTGTGCAAATACAGAGATTTTTATTCTTACATTCCAAACTTTACTCTTTTAATTATTTTTAATGTCTTACAGCAATGACTGGGACCTCCAGTACAATATTGAATAAAAATGTGTGATTTTTTTATTCCACATTTACCTCTTTCTTGATAATAGAGGGAAACATTTCACCATTAAGTGGGCTTTTCATAGAAGCACTTCATTAACTTGAGGAAGTGACCTCAAGTTATTTCCTGAATTGATGTTGAATTTTGTCAAGGGCTCTTTTATATCTATTGAAATTATCTTGGTTTTCCTTTCCTTTTATATGTTAATACAGTGAATTTTATTAAATATTTTTTATGTTAAACCAAACTTGCATTTCTGGGACAAACTCATTATGACCATGGTGAATTATATTTTTTTAAATATTGTTAGATTTTTTTGGCTAGTATTTTAGTGAGAATATATGTATCTGTGTTGTGATAGTTTGAGATTTTTATGTACCCTAAAAAAGATCATGTCCTTAGAGCTAATCCATTCCTGTGGTTGTAAACAAATTGTAAGTGGTCAAATCAAAGCCCTAATCTTAACATAATTTAATGAAAGGCATTTCAGTTGAATCTAATACAATCAAAGAGTATCATGGCTAGAGGAACAGACCAGTTTGCAAACATAATCTATATCTCTTTGGAATTCATAAATAGTATCAAACTGCCATATGGGTATAGTGCTAATTATAGGGTCCAATAAAAGGGGTAGAAGAATCATGTGTTGTGAAATTATACATAAGCCTAACTCTATTACAGAATGGAAATAGGTTATCATATATTCCAAGATAAGGCTCACTGATGGTGTGCTGATATCATGGGGTTGCGTGCCTTGCCTATACTGTCCAGATTTCTCTGGAGGCCCCAGGAGCACCCTTGTTTGAAGCTGTGTTTAATGTGCCACTTAGTGAGATCCGCCTGAGATGTGCATAAATGAAACATCTGGAATGACATCCCAACTTACTTTGAAATCTCTTAGCCATAAAAACTATTTTGTATTTAATTTCCCCCCTTTGGGTCAAGGTCTTTCTCCAAATGTATTCCTATTTGGTGTTTAGTAATAATCTCTCGGTGCAAAAGAAGCTCATCCCTGGGAGTCATGCCCCATGCCAGGGGGGAAGGTAATGAATTTATTTGCTGAATTTGGCTTAAAGACAGGCCACATTTGAGTAACAAGGGCGTTCTCAAGAGGTAACTTTTAAGCAATAGATATTATTAAGCTAAGTTTCAATTTTACAAGAATAAAATTCATAAGTACAATGATTAATATTGAGGATTTAAGAAGGCTTGGAATATTGGTCTGTTTTCTTTTATTAGGCACTGTCTATGTACTCGAGAGATTCTTGCCATTCTATTAGAAGAAGGATTCTTAACCAGGGGTCCATGGGATTTCAGGGGAAAGATTTGAGGAGGTCTGTGAGCTTGAATTGAAAATTTTAATTTAAAGACATGCCGATGTTGAGTGTCATATGCTACATTCTAGGAAGGGGCCCATGGTTTTCACCTGACTGTCAAAGGGATCTGTGGAACAAAAAAGAAAAAAGGTTAAGAACCCCTGTACTAGAGAATGTAGCAGGATTACAAGAATGGAAACTTAATATTTTGTTGTTTATTGTGTGGGTCTCCACCCATTGAGATAACATCCTATGACCAAATGAACACATTCATATTCCATAGAGGCATACCAAAGGTGCACCCTTCCCCACACATTCCCCCCACCACCGGCATACTGCACCAGTGACCCTCCCCTGCCATAGTTGCCATTTATGTCACTGCACTGCCTTTACCCCCATCCATGCCAAACTAACCCCCACCCACTTCATCATAGATTCTACCCAGTTTGAGCATCAGCTCATCACTCTCTACTTGCTTTCTATCTCCTGGTAACCTATATTCCAGACTTTACCTCTGTCTGTTCAGTATCCTCAGTGCATATCAGTGAGATCATGCAATATTTGTCCTTTAGTGACTGGCTTACTTCACTCATCAAAAGGTCTCTAGGATTTTTCCATGTTGTCGCATGTGTCAATAGGTCATTCCTTCTAAAGCTGAGTAATATTTCATTGTATGTATATACCACATTTTGCTTATCTAACCATCCATTGATGGACACTTGGCTTGCTTCCAACTTTTGGCAATTGTTAACAAGTCTGCTGTCAGTTCTTCCGGGTATATTCCTACTGGGATTGCCAGACCATATGGCAATTCTATATTTAGCTTCCTGAGGAACCACCTAACCATCCTCCACAATGTCTACACCATGCTACATTCCCACCAGCAATGGATGGGTATTCCTATTCCTCCACATCCTCTCCAACTCTTATAGTTTTCTGTTTTTTTAATAGCAGCCAGTCTAATAAGTGTAAGATGATATCTTATTGTAGTTTTGATATATATTTCCCAGTAGCTGGTGATGTGGAGCATCTTTTCATGTGCATTTTAGCCATTTGTATTTCCTATTTACAAAAGTATCTATCCAAATCTCTTCCCCATTTTTAAATGAGTTGTTTGTCTTTTTATTTTCAAAATATAATCTTTCTTTTTATATGCTAGCTATTAAGCCCTTCTCAGAGAGGTGGTGTGATGGTTAGGCTAATATGACAACTCAGCCAGGTAATTGTACCCAGTTGTTTTAGTCAAGCAAGCACTGAGCTAATTGTAATACAAGGACATTTATGAGCTTCAGTCATCAGTGAGTTTATTGCCTAGATGGCTGATTACATCTACATCAACCAGGGAGATTCCCATCACCAATGAGCGATGTTTTATCCAATCAGTTGAATGCCTTAAAAGGGGAAATGATTTCAGCATTCAGAGAGAATTTCCCAGCTCATCTTTGGACAGCCAACATCTCATAGAAACTCATCAAGTAACTTCATTGGACATTCATCAGAACCCGTGGTTGGCAGCCTTCCTGTGGAACCTGGACTTGTGCATTCCCATGGTCATGTGTGAGACTCATAAAATCTCATACTATTTACAGATATCTCCTGTTGATTCTGTTTCCCTAGAGAACCCTGACTAAGACAGCTTGGTACTGGGAGTGGTTCTTGAGGAACAGAATCTTAACCATGATATGTCTGAGGTGGTTCTGGGAGTTTTGCAAGGCTCTCTAATTGGACTCAAGGGTAATAATGACTCCCTTTCCAATAATGAAGAGGCCACTAACAGTCCATGGCAAGAGTTGGCAATGGAGATACACAAAATATCATCACTGGATTCCCCTACTTCCACACTCATAAGAAGCAAGGATCTGGGTCAAAGTGTTCTCAACACCTTAACAGAGTTTTGTGGGTATAATGATGTTGGCTGGCTCCTCCTATATACTCTGGATACAGTTACAAAAGAAAGAGATGAGCTAAAGACTTCAAATTTGCAACTTAAATGCCGCATAAATGATATGAAAGTTTCTATGTGTGCTCTGAAAGAAAATCTTGTCTCCTGCAGCCACAGGCTTGAGAGATCTGAGAACCAAACTCAGACTCTCATTGTACCAGTAGCAGAGTTACAAAGAAAACTAAAATTTCAACCCTGCCGGGTATCTGCAGTTAAAGTGAAGGCATTGATAAAGAGAAGACAAGCAGACACAGAAGAACACAGAGAGTAGACAGTGAGTGCAAAACAATGAGGAGGAGAATAAATAAATAAATCTTAAAAAAAAAAAAAAAAGTGAAGTCTTTGATTGGAAAGGAGTGGAACCCAGAGAATTGGGATGGAGATATATGGGATGATGATAATATTGGTAGGGACCCTAAATCCTGCTGAGACTTTACCAGATAAACCTGTGATGGCCTGCCCTGTGGAGACCACATCTTGCCAACCTTGTATCACCCGGACTCCACCCTGTCCCAGGGAGTCTGAACTTCCTTCCAACCCTGAGTTGGATACCAGCCAAACTGAAACCTGCACAGCACAACCTCTGGCCTGCCCAAATGAGTCTGGACCTCCTCCCAGCCCTGAAGCAGGTACCAGCCTAACTCCAGCATACCCTGCCCAACCTCTACCCTGCCCTGGGAAATCCACCTTCCAACCCTTGCCTGAAGAAATTAATCCTGTCTCACCAGAAGAAAATACAAAGGAATGCCCTGAGGTCAGTAGTTCCCAAGGCATTTCTAATCCTTCTCTTTACCCACTGTATTAGTCAGCCAAAGGGGTGCTAATGTGAAATACCAAAAAATGGGTTGGTCTTTATAAAGGATATTTATTTGGGGTAGAAGTCCACAGTTACCAGGCCATAAAGCGTTAAGTTTCTTCTCTCACCACAGTCTATTGCCACGTGTTAGAGCAAGACAGCTGCCAGCGTTTGCCAGGGTTCAGGCTTCTGGGCTTCCTCTCTTCCCGGGGCTGCGTTTCTCTCC
>JAQZBX010085878.1:0-13061 GCA_029593785.1 Cabassous unicinctus
TTCATTAGGGTGACTAGGTTTGAGTCCCCAGAGACAGCTAGCCTACACCTGTGGGCTGTATAAATGTGTGCTCAATCAAAGACACAGAAATAAACACACAGAAAAGGAAAACACAGAGAGTTTAGTTTTGACACTGGAACCCCAGGGAGAGAGCTGAGCCATTCATCTGATAGTTTAGAGCTGGCCTAGTGGAGAGAGCACAGCAGCTGAGCCCAGAAAGAGACAATCCCCAGGAAGAGAGATGAGCCTTTGCCAGCCTACAGCTGAAATCTTAAGATGCTGGGACCATGGAGCCTTAAGAGGAAGAGCAAGGCTGAACTTTAGCAGAAACCTCCAGCCATCTTGCTGCAACATGTGGCAACAGACTTTGGTGAGGGAAGTAACTTACCCTTTATGGCCTTGTGACTGTAAGCTCCTACCCTAAATAAATACTCTTTATAAAAGCCAACAGATTCCCGGTATTTTACATCAGCATCCCTTTGGCTGACTAATACAATATTTATAAGCTAATCTACTCCTCTGGGTGTGATACCCTTTGATTGAATTAAATTTGAAGATTTTAAGTTTACTTGAGAAAATCAATTTAGGGATTTTGATTTGACCATGTAAATAAGGTATGATTCAAGTTGAGTCCTGCCCCCTTGGTGGGCTGATTTAAGTGGGCACACACTCATGAATGCACAGGAAGAGAGAGAGCTCTGTCATGTTTTATCCTCGTGCCTGGGAAGAGTTGAGCCATTCACCTGATAGTTTGCAGAGGAAGAGACCAGAGCAGCTGAGCAGCAGAGAAAGCCCGGAATGAAATGAGCTCTATGCAAGAGACTGATATAGTAAATCCGGAGCAATAAGGCAGAGATTGCCCTCCATTTTGCTTCAACACATGACAGGTGACTTTGGTGAGAAAGTACCTGTTATGGTACCTGGAGATGGAATTTGCATGGCCTTCGGAGTGCAAACTTTTACCCCAAAAAATACCCTTTATAAAAGCCAACAGAATTCTGATACTTTGCATATGCACCCCTTTGGCAGACTAATACAGAGATGAAGAAGTGATAAAGGATATTAAGAAGACACCAGGTAACCATACAAAGGGAATTGAAAATATACATAGAAAAATAACAGAACTCATGGTAATGAAAAGCACAATAGAAGAGATTAACCATAGATACCTCACAGAGCAGATTTGAACAGGCAGTGGAAAAAATTAACAAATTACTAGATAGTACATCTGAAATCACAGAGATAGAAGAACTGATAGAGGAAATAAATGGAAAAAATTTAGCAGGGTCTCTGAGAATTGAGTGAAAACACAAAGCACACAAACATATTCACTATTGTTGTCCCAGAGGGAGAAAAGAAAATAGGCAGAAGGTATGTTTGAGGAAAGGATGGCCAAATATTCCAAACTATTATGAGGGACATGGATGCACATGTCCAGAAAGTGCAGTGTATTCCAAATGGAATAAAACATACCAAAACTTACTCTGACCAACATAATAATCAGATAGTAAAATGCCAAAGATAAAGAGAAAAACCTGAAAGCAGCAAAAGTGATCCATCAGAAACAAGGGATGCTTGATAAGATTAAATACTGCTTTCTCAACTTATACCATGGAGGTGAGAAGGCAGTAGTATCTTTTGGTGCCAGGAAGGCTCATCCCCAGGAGACATGTCTCACACTGGGGGGAAGGTAGTGTATTAATATGGGTTTTACTTAGAGAAAGGCCACATTTGAACAACAAGGAGGTGTTCAGGTGGTAACTCTTAGGCAATATGTAATATTAGGCTAAGTTTCAATTTCACAAGAAAAGTTTCATAAGTGCAGCCATCAATATCCAAGGCCTGGCAGAATGGTCAGTCCTTCTTCACTAAGCACTGCTCATGTACTCAGGGGATACTTGCCACTCTACTAGAGAATGTAGCAGGACTTCCCAGAATTGGAATTCAATATTCTTTCAGACATTATGGAGGTCTCTACCCACTGAGACAATGCCCCATGACAACTTGAAGGTATTCATATGCCATAGAGGCATGCCCAAATCCACTCCACCACACACATTCCCCATCACTGATGCCCCACATCAATGATATAAACAAATAATAACAAATATAAAGACAAGTAGGGTGATGTATTAGTCAGCCAAATGGGTGCTGATGCAAAATACCAGAAATTGGTTGGTTTTTATAAGGTGTATTTATTTGTGGTAGAAGCTTACAGTTACCAGGCCATAAAGCATAAGTTACTTCCCTCACC
This sequence comes from Cabassous unicinctus, assembly GCA_029593785.1. Lineage (NCBI taxonomy): Eukaryota > Metazoa > Chordata > Mammalia > Cingulata > Chlamyphoridae > Cabassous > Cabassous unicinctus. The sequence goes on from JAQZBX010085878.1 coordinate 2,255, forward strand.
AAAGTCTATTGTCACATGTTGGAGCAACATGGCTGCCAAAATCTGCCAGGGTTCAGGTTTCCTGGGTTCCTCTCTACCCATGGCTCATTTCTCTCTGGGCTCAGCTCCTCTGTTTTCTCCACAAGGCCAGCTGTAGACTATCAGGTGACTGGGTCTATCTCCCCATGACTCAATTCTCTCTGAGCTCAGCTGCTCGGCTCCTGTGTATGCTGACTTTCCAAGCTCAAGCGCAAAAATCCCAACTCTGTCTTTTGCCATGTATTTTATCTGTGAGTCCCCATCCACCGGGGTAAGGACTCAACACCCTACTGATGTGGTCCAAAAAAAGCCCTAATCATAATTTAATTAAGTAAATGTGAAACTTCAGATAGACCAGTTTACAAACATAATCCAATATCTATTTTTGGAATTCATAAACTATATCAAACTGCTACAGCTGACTTTTCACTTTCTTGACAAACTCATTTAAAGGATAATGTTTTAATTTAGAAGAAGTCCAACTTATCTATTTTATCCCTCATTGCTCCCACTTTGGATGTAAAGTTTATGAAACCATTTTCTACTACTAGAGCTCATAGTTGCTTCCTTACATTATCTTCTAGGAGCTTTATTGCCTTGGCTCATATGGTTAGGTCTTTGAATGATCTTAAGTTAATTTTTGTATACGGCATGGGATGGTGATCCTCTCTCATTCTTCTGGATATGGATTTCCAATTATCCAAAAACCATTTGTTGAAGTGGCAATTCTTTCCTAGTTGAGTGGCTTGGTGTCCTAGTGGAATATCATTTGACAGTATATGCAAGGATCTATGTCATAACTCTCAATTAGGTTCCATTGGTCAGTATGTACCATGCAGTTTTTTTCCCTTCTTTTTTTAATTTTTAATTTTCTTAAAAAGATACTTAGATCATGTCATCTAAAACAAAGAATAAGGGAAGGGGGAGTATGGATAATTCCTCTGGAAATACAATAAATATTTTAAATTGTGATAAAGACAGCCTCTTAGCAGCTGAGCAACATTTCTCCCCTCATCAGGAGAGTCATAAAATACAAGCTAAAATTCTGTGCAAAGTAATGTTAGGAGATGGATCTTAGAAAGGACCCTGTGACCTCATAATGTGGGGGGGAGGGTATGCTAGTGTCTTTACAGAATCTGGGGAGAAAGTGTGGATTCCCACCAGACAGTTGAAGCCAAGGCTGGATGATGGCAGCTACGAGAAGACAATTTGGTTTTGATCTTGTGGATCTATCCACAGAAGAAATGCAGAGGCTGACACTTCAATGCACTGTTACTGTTACAGCTCACACTGCTGTGGCTTCTTCCCACCTGGAGGCAACTTAAAAAGCTAATGCAAGAAGCTGAAAAAATTTTGAGGCTTAATATATATATTCACAAAGAAACAACTAGATATTTTGAGCACATTAGTCATTACTAATCAAACAACAAAAAAAGGGGGAGATGTGGGGAAGAATCCTTGAGATGTGGAATTTTGGCTTGAGAACACAGAGTGCCTGGAACCCCAGACACTAGCTCGAAAGGAAAACCTTGAAAGCACTGTTTGAACTCTTGCTGGTGCCAAGACTCAAGGATAAGATAGACAACAGGTGTGAACTTTGCCTGCAATAAACTCCCAAGTGACGTCTGAGAGTAATTAATCACCAGCCGTGCTTCTCTGCATGTAGCTCTGCTAATAAAAGCACTGGGCTGTCTGTGCTTCTGGGCTAGCATGGTAGATACGTTCTGCTAGCCCTCTTACCCCAGATTTCTCTTGAATTCTTACTCTTGTTTTTCTTATATCGTGGTACCCTTGACCAAGTCACCCACATTTATAGCATCATTTTCTTCCTTTTATTCAAGGTCTTTTTCTGGTTGTATCACCAGCCAGTTCTTGGTAATAATCCCTTGGTGCCAGGCTAATCCCCGGGAGTTATGTCCCTCACTGGAGGGAATGTAATACATTTATATGCTAAGTCTGGCTTAGAGAAAGGCCACATTTGAGCAACAAGGAGGTTCTCAGGAAGTAACTCTTAGGCACCCTACAACACTAGGCTAAGTTGCAAATTTAAAAGCAAAAGGCTCATAAGCATGGTCATTGATATGAAGGGCCCATTAATGGACCATCCTTCTTCACTAGTCATTGCTCCTGTACTTGGGGGCTGGTTGCTGTTTCATTAGAGAATTTCACAGAGCTCCCCAGGATGGATATTCAATAATCTTTCAGTTATTGTGTGAATCTCTACCCACTGTGGCAATACCCCATTAACATTTGAACATATTTATATACCTTATATGTATGACCAGGTGAAGTTCATCCCAGGTACCCCCCATTCCTGACACCTCATACCATTGATCTTCCCCTGCCATAGATATATCCCTTCTGTGATCCAAAACTTCAAAAATGAAGCCAAGGATATTGCCAAATTCTATTAATAAGAAAATGATATAATAATGATAGGTTTAAACATAAGAAATAAAATACATAATAATTTATAAACACTAAAACTAAAATAAAGTAAAAGAAATTTGGGTATTAAAAAATAAATATTTAAAATTTTTCTGATGTTTTGCCTTTCATCACTGTAATACCTGTTGTTCTGTATGTTCAGTGGCATTTTCTTCCATTTCTTCCCCAGTGTCTTACTATTTTTTTAATTTAGTCTTCAAAGAAGATTCAGTTCACAGTAAACTTACATACAGAATATAGGGGACTCCCATATACCCAATATCTTCAGCCATTTCACCCTTCCTGAATTAATAATCTTTTTACATGTGGATGGCACATTCGTTACAATTGATGTACAAATATTGAAACATAGCTACTTACCATGGTCAATGGTTTACATTATGGTTTATATTTTAGCCCATACACTTTTATAATTTTTTGATGCAAATTAACATGGCCTGTAACCATCATTGCAAGATCATGCCGTACACTTCCATTGCCCCCTAAATACCCCCTTTTCTATCTATTCTATTCCTCCCTCCCCCTCCCCTTGGGGCCCATGGTGACCACCAGCCTTCACTCCTTCAAGTACAAGATTCAGAGATATTTCTTACAACACCGAGGGCTTGACACACTAGTCTGTCCTCCGTTATTAGGAACTGCCTATGCTCTGGAGATACACCCTCCTCTCTGTTTGAGATCATATTGAGTCTCCCCAGCATGGGAGTCCAACTTCTTCTCACATATTATGTGGGTATCCTCCCACTGATACAGCACACTATGACAAAATGATCACTTGTACATTCTCTAGAATGGATGCCATGTCCCAAATACACCAACACCCAACACTCTAAACCAGTAACCCTTCCTTCTCATATTGCCAAAAGAGTTTTCACAACATTGTAGTTTCACCTATGTACCCACCAATCAACAGTGTTCACCTGCTCCCTCCCCAATCCTCCCCCCAGTTTGATGGACTGTCCATCCCATCCTCCCCACCATACCCTCCTGTCAAGCTTGCACTGACCAATGCAATAGTATCCCTAAACCCCTGTCATATCCCTTCACTGCACAAATACTCTCTTTCAACTTATCATTGATTTTGCCCATGTGGTCATTGGCTCACAATCTTCTTCTCCCTTTCTATTTTCTGTATACTTATTTTCCAGTCTCTAGCACTCTGACTTGGCTTGATTTGCTTAATTCATACCAGAAAGGTCATGTAATATTTTTCCTTCAATGCCTGGCTTGCTTCACTCAACATAAGGTCCTCAAGATTCATTCATGTTATCCCATGTGTTAGTACTGTATTCCTTCTTACAGCTGAGTAATGTTCCATTGTGTGTATTTACCACATTTTGTTTTTCCATTCATCTGTTGATGTGCATTTGGGTTGATTTCAAGATTTGGCAATAGTGAATATTCCACTATGACCATTGGTGTGCACATATCTGTTTATGTAACTGCTTTCAGTTCTTGTGGGAATATATCCTGCAGTGGAATTGCTGGGCCAAAAGGCAGACCAATAATTAGTTTTTGAGGAAGCACAAGACTGTCCTCCACAATGACTGGGCCATTCTACATTCCCACCAAAAGTGGATGAGAGTTCTCATTTCTCCACATAATCTCTAACACTTGTAATCCTCTGGTTTTTAGTGGCTGTCAGTCTAATGGGTGTAAGATGGTATCCCCTTGTAGTTTGGGCTTGCATTTCCCTATTAGCTAGTGATGTGGATTACCTATTCATGTGATTTTTAGCTATTTGTATTTCTTCTTTGGAGAAGTGTCTGTTCAAATCACTTGCCAATTTTTAAAGGGGTTGTTTGTCTTTTTATTTTTGAGATATAGGATTTCTTTATATATGCTGGATATTAAGCTCCTATCAGATATGTGGTTACAAAATATTTTCTCTCATTGTGTAGTTTGTCTTTTCACTTCTCTGACAAACTCCTTTGAGGTACAAATGGTTTTAATTTTGAGAAGGCCCCATTTATCTGTTTTTTAAATTTTGGTTCTTGTGCTTTGGGTGTGAAGTTCATGAAGCCATTTCCTATTACAATGTCCTGTAGATGCTTCCCTACATTATCTTCCAAGGTCTTTATGGTCTTGGCTCTTATATTTAGATCTTTGATCCATCTTGAGTTGATTTTTGTTTAAGATATATGATGATGTTCCTCTTTATTCCTTTTGGATATGAATATACAGTTCTCCAAGCACCATTTGTGGAAGAGGCCATTCCCTCCCAGTTGAGATGGCTTGGTGGCCTTGTCGAATATTAGATGATTGTATGGGCGAGGATCTATATCAGAACTCTCAATTCAGTTCCATTGGTCGGTATGTATATCCTTGTGCCAATACCATGTAATTTTGACCACTGTAGATTTGTAGTATGTTTTAAAATCAGGTAGTAGGTTTCCTCCAATATCATTTTTCTTTTTCAATATATCTTTGGCTATTGTGGGCAACTTGCTCTTCCAAATAAATTTCATAGTTTATCCAATTCAGTAAAAAAAATGCTGCATTGATTCTTATTGGGATTGCATTAAATCTGTAGATTAGTTTGGGTAGAATAGACATCTTAATGATATTTAATCTTCCTATCCATGAACAGGGAATATTCTTCCATTCATTTAAGTCTTCTTTGATGTCCTTTAACAGTGCTGTGCAGTTTTCTGTGTATAAGTCATTTACATTTTTAGTTAACTTTATTCCTAGGTATTTGATTCTTCTAGTTACTATTTTAAGTGATATTTTTTCCTTGATTTCCTCCTCAGAGTGCTCATTATTGGTGTACAGAAATGCTGTTGATTTTTGCACATTGTTCTTATAACCTGTAACTGTACAGAATCCATTTATAAGTTCTAGAAGTTTTATTGTAGATTATTCAGGGCTTTCTATGTATACTATCATGTCATCTGAAAATAGTGAAATTTTTATTTCTTCTTTTCCAAAATGGATGTCTTTCATATCTTTTTCTTGCCTCAGTACTTCTAAGACAATGTTAAATAGGAACAGTCATAGTGGGCATCCTTATCTTGTTCCTGATCTTAAAGGGAAAGCTTTTAGAATTTCAGCATTGTATATGATGTTACCTGTCGGTTTTTCATATATACCCTTTATCATATTCAGAAAGTTTCTTTCTATTTCTATCTTTTGCAGTGTTTTTCTGAGGAAAGGGTGTTGTATTTTTGTTGAATGCTTTTTTTGCATCTATAGAGATGATCATGTGATTTTTTTCTTTTGCTCTGTAAATGTGGTGTATTGCATTGATTGATTTTCTTATGCTGAACCATCCTTGCATACCTGGGATGAAACCCACTTGGTCATGGTGTATAATTTGTTTGATGTGCTGTTGAATATGATTAGCAATTATTTTTTTGAGGATTTTAGCATCTAGATTCATTAGAGAGACTGGTCTTTAATTTTCCTCTCTTGTTGTGTCTTTGTTTGGCTGTGGTATTAGGGTAATGTTGGCATCATAGAATGAGTTAGACAATGTTTCTTCTACTTCTATTTTTTTGGAAGAGTTTAAGCAGGATTGGTGTTAGGTCTTTCTGGAATATTTGGTAGAATTCACCTGTGATGCCGTCTGGTCCTGGGCTGTTATTTGTTGAGAGGTTTTTGATGATTGATTCTATGTCTTTACTTCTGATTGTTTTGTTGAGTTCATCAATTTCTTCTTTCATCAATGGAGGTTGCTTGTGTGTTTCTAGGAATTTGTCCAATTCCTCTAAATTACCCTTCTTGTTGACATATAATTTTTCAAAGTATCCTCTCATGATACTCTTTATATCTGTGGGGTAAATGGTGATATCCAATTCCTCATTTCTTATTTTGTGTATTTGCATCTTCTCTCTTTTTTTCTTTGTAAGTCTAGCTAAGGGTTTGTCAATTTTACTGTTCTTCTTGAAGAGCTAGCATTTGTTTTGTTTTCTTCTACTGCTTTCTTATTTTCTATTTCATTTAGTTCTGCTCTAATCTTTATTATTTCCTTTTTTCTACTTTCTTTGGTGTTAGTTTGTTTTTCTTTTCTAAATCCTCCAGGTGTGCTGTTAGGATTTAGCTTATTCTTCTTTTTTGATATGTACATTTAGCCTTTGAATTTAGGTTTTGATATGCTGTTTTGTCATTTTCATTCATTTCAAGGCAGTTAATTATATCTTTGAAATTTTCTTCTTCACCCTTTGTTTGTCTAAGATTGTTTTGTTTAACTTCCATATTTTTGTAATCTGGTTCTCTGGCCATTACTGATTACAAGCTTCATTCCATTGTGGTCAGAGAAATTACTTTGTAAAATTTCAATTTTTCTGAGTTCATTGAGTATTTTTCTTTGGACTAGTATATGTTCTATTTTGGAGAATGATCCATGTGCACTCGAGAAAAATGTATATCCTCCTTTATTGGGTGTAGTGTTTTGTATATGTCTATTCGGTCCAGATCCTCTAATGTATTAGTCAAGGTTTTTGTTTCTTTATTGATTTTCTTTCGAGATATTCTGTCTAATGATGATAAAGGTGTTTTAAATTCCACTTGTATAATTGTAGAGGCATCTATTTCTCCACTTAGTTTTTTCAGTGTATGGGTCATGTGTTTTGATGCACCCTGGGTAGATATATAAATGTTTATGATTGTTCTTTCTTCTTGAAAGATTACCCCTTTTACTACTATATAGTGTCCATCTTTGTCTCTTACAATAGTTTAGAATTTAAAGGATATTTTGTCTGATATTTGTATAGCTACTCCTGCCCTTTTTTGGTTATTGTTTGCATGTAAGATTGTTTTCCAGCCATTCACGTTCAGTCTTCTTGAATCCCTGGGTCTAAGTTGGGTTTCTTGTAGACAGCATATAGATGGGTCATATTTCCTTATCCATTCTGCCAATCTGTGTCTCTTGACTTGTGAGTTTAATCCATTAATATTCATTGTTATTACTTTCAAGGAATTACTTACATTACCTATTTTCTTTGAGTTTATGTATCATTTGGTGTTTTTATTTTCTTGTTGTCTTTTTAGTTATTCTTACAGTGTTATCCAACTCTCTTTTTCCTGTTTTTTCCTTTCAACCTGCAGAACTCACTTTAGTGTTTCTTGAAGGGCAGGTTTCTTATTGGCATACTCTCTTAATTTCTGTTTACTTGTGAATATTTTGAACACTCCATCATTTTTGTATGCCAGCTTTCCTGGATAGAGAATTCATGTCTCAAAGGTTTTTTCTTTGAGTACCTTGACTATGTGATACCACTCTCTTCTTGCCTCCATGGTTTCAAACGAGAATTTGGCACTTACTCTTATTGAGCTTCCCTTGTATGTGATGGCTTTCTTTACCCTTGCTACCTTCTGTATTTTCTCTTTGTCTTGAGCATTGGAAAGTTTGACAAGTAAATGTCTTGGAGTAGGCTTGTTGGGATTTATACTGTTTAAGGTGTGCTGTGCTTCCTGGATATGTACATCCATCTCCCTCAAAAGGGTTGGGAAGTTTTCAGCCATTATTTCCTCCAACATTCCTTCTGTCCCCTTTCCCTTCTCTTCTCCCTCTGCAATGCCTATAAAGTGTATGTGTTTGTGTTTTGTGTTGTCATTCAAATCTCTAAGTCACTGCTAGATTCTTTCTATCTTTTTATCTATCTGTTTGCTATCTGTTTGTTTTCAGATATACTGTTTTCCACATCGCTAATTTTGTCCTCTGCCTTTTCAAACCTATTGTTGTGTGCTTCCAGTATCTTTTTAATTTCTTGGATTGTGTCATTCATCACCATCATATCCATTATCTTTTTATGTATGTTTACAATTTCTTTAGTATGTTCTCCCAATGTCTTCTTAACATCCTTAACCTCTTCCTTTACTTCATTAAGTTGGTCCATGATATTTGGACAGCTCTGATTAATAGTTCCATGTTCTGTATCTCTTCCTTGTTTTTAAGGTTGTTAATTGCACTGGGCCATGCTTTCCTGTTTCTTGGTATGCTTTGTAATTTTTTGTTGCTGTCTGGTCATCTTTTTATCTTTATGGGTTTATTCATTTGATTAGCTTTTCTCTCTACTCTAGGGTTTTATTTAGCTGCCTTTTTGTGTGTGTGTTAAGTTTCCTCTTTGTCACTTTTCTTCTTGTTCTATTTCCTGGCTGTTTTCTATCTTCCCTTTAGCAATTTATCTCTTTGTCCTGTTCTCTCCCAATTGATGCCCTGAAGCCTCCTGCTCTGTGGATTCCCAAAACAGCTCACGCAGGCAGGATCTTGTCCCCACTCAGCCATTTTTTGTGAGAGAGATGGTGAATTCACACTTAAACAAATGCCATCTTACCTGGGTCAAATATATTTCAATTCTATATGTTATGAACTAATTTTATACTTCACTAGGAATAATGGAGCTACAAATTGTGCCAACAATGAGATATTTTGTCCATAAGTTTAACAAGAATTAGTAAATGACCCTCTCATATACAGGCAAGTAGGTGTGTGAATAGAATATTTTTAGTAGAAGTACAAATTTGCCATCATTTTGTTAAGGCTAATTGATAATATTTACAAATATGTAAAATCTACTTTAATTGCTATCAAATAATTTATTTAAGAAACATATTATCATATGTGAACAAAAATGGAGGTACAATAATACTATTCAAAATATGCTTGCAACTTAAGAAGATTGTTGTTCTTGAGAATTGGCTATTGGTTAATCTATTTTATATAAAATTTACATTGAAAGAAGAGGTTGAAGTTCAAGCAGACTTGTTTTCCACATATTTGTCGAGTCTCACATGATTCAATCTCGTTGATAATATTTTAGATTAAAGATACCTATTAAGTCTCACACTGAAGCCCAATACACATTCAACCTAGAAAACAGATGTGAAAATGTAAATGCAAACAATGTCTGGAGTTAAGCATCTCCTAGATCACCCACTATACATTTTTGTTCCTCTGTTTGTCACACAGCTCACACATTCTGTAATGACTAAATCCATTTCAAAACATCACAGTTTTCTTCACTTGGCTACTGACTGATTATCTTTTAGATCCCTTTGAGATTTTCCACAAACAGTGGTATAAGCCCAGACAGATTTTAAAAATGTGTTTTGAAAAAGGTCAAATTAATCAGGAAAGCATAATGACTGGGAAGGAAAGAGCTACTTTTCTTAGCATGGTAGGTCAACATATAGAAAGACCTTCAGAAATTATTGTAGATTACTTCTCGATACAACTGGCAAAAAATATATGAACCAGGAAAGTATATGGCATGTCCTCAAATAGGAAGCTGCTTGCTTTCTGGCATAATTTTACACTCTGACCAATTTTCCTATTTTATCACTGGCATTTGGTTAGAGAAATAAACATAAACAGAATCCAAAAATCAAACCAGCTGTTGTCATTAGGAATATTCCCCTCTGCTTCAGTGTTTTCACACCTGTCTCCTACTGTCACATGTACCTGAGAAACAGAGTTGTCACTGATGCAGGAATTATTGCCCACAGAACCTGGATGATCTTGGCATTGTGCATGATTGTTTTGTAAGCTCACAACTCCTCCAATAAAATTATATAAACATTATTCAAAAAGCAAACATCTGCTTTCCTCTTGTATTTTTCTGTTGGCTGTGGCTGTCTCTCTCCTGCATGCCAAGCCTCAGCATCAAGATTCACAAAGCATTAGGCCACTATGAAATTTTGTTCTTCCCTACATGCTGATAACTTGGCTGGAACAAAAACAACAAAAAATCAATGCCAACACCAAAATTCTGGATATTTTTAATTGAAATTAAAATAGAGCAATAAAGGACACACAGCAATCATTATTCTTTGGATCAAGACATTCTCCAATATGCAGAAATTCATGTAAACCCACTGGGAAAAGATGGCATAGCAGGTCTTCCCCCTTCCCTTTAACATTATTTCTTAAAATCAGCTTGTTTTTGTATGCAGCCATTAACTGTTGCATTGTCTAAACAGCACTGCCAATTTTAAGACACACACCACAGCTAGGAAACCTGCTGAAAGGGTCAAGGGACACCTCTCTGGGGGCACTTGGGTGTGCCTGGAAACTAGAACCTGCTTTGCTGTTCAGTGCCTAGATCTTTTGCAAAGTTAATGCAAAGTAAGTGTAGGAGCTAATCAAGACCAAAATGTAATCCCCTTCGTGATCAAGGGGGAGCACTAGTAAATCTTAGGTAAAATGGAATTCCCTAAAACACTAGCCAGAGAATTGATTTTTTTTTCATTATTGAAAAATTCAGCTTCAAACAATTATGCTAACTTTTTCCTGAATAAAGCTTTTTCCCCATAACTCTCCTTACAGCTTCCTTTATCTGCTTGTTTCTAAGACTATAGATTATAGGATTCAAGAAAGGAGGACTATAGAATAGAACAC
>JAQZBX010085879.1:0-13071 GCA_029593785.1 Cabassous unicinctus
GAGGCCTGTCTCCCTCATTTTGTATAAAAATAGAGGAGGGGCTCAATTTATTAATTAGAATGTTTGTAGTCTTATGCCTGAGTTTTTAGAGTTCTTCTATTCTGGATACAAGCTCTTAATTATATATGACATTTGTATATATAGTCTGTAAATCTGTGACTTGTTTTCTTTCCAACAGTGTCTTTGAACAAATGTCTCTAATTTTAAGCAAGTCAAGTTCATCGGTTTTTACTCATGTCATTTGTTTCCTTGTCCTCTGCACAAAATCGTTAAGTATTATCAAGTAAAAATTTCAATTTCAGCTTCCAGTTTGGACTCCCATTCAGGGCCCTGTTTGACTTTCCATACAGTAATGGAGACTCATGGGCAAATATTTTTCTGACTCTAGGATGTCCCATTTGATCTTGGGGGTGTCTGTTCTCACCAACATGATGTAGGCTGGATCTTGTGTGATTGAACACTTATTGTTGAAAAGCTCATGCTTTCTGTACTGGATTGTCTTAGCATGTCTACAGAAAATCTATTGGCCATATATGGAATCTTGGAGGGTCCTCAACTCTGAACATGATTATAAAGACCAACTAAATGTTAGATGCTTTCAGTGCTGTACTTTTCAATTGGTATTTTAGGCAGGGTGTCCATGGTGCTGACATATGTGGGGATGGGGCAAAGACCATGAATTCCCTTTCATATAGCCCTGCTTGGGATCTGATCCTGGCTGAGAAAGTGCTGGGAAGGCTTGGGGAAAGAGGATAGTAAGGGGCATCCCCAGGATGCCCAGCTAGTGGCTACTGCCTGGTACTGACAGCTACTTTTGTTGAAAGGTGCAGAGACCACAAATCCCCAGGTTGGGGGTAAAGGCAGATGGTGGCCAGCTATGAGTTTATATATGCCATTATCAGGGTTTATGTGTATTCCAGGCAAGGTGTTAAGGTATCATCAATACCTATGGGGGAAAGTAAGAGCACAAGAGGCTACCACTGGTGTTGCTGTTTTATAAGAATTTTTACAGTAGTTACAAATCTCAGGGGGACAGAGGAATGGGCTTTTAATATGCATGAGGAGGATAAAAGGGACCTTCAGGGAAGAGGCTGTGTGGCCCCCTGTATGGTGGCTGCCTAGGCCTAATCTGTGACTAATATGAGACCCTCACATGTCCTGCCAATAGCTCTCCTGGTCTGTATACTTACTGTTAGTAGGAGACTTTGTTGAGCAGGGCTGCCTGATAACTTGCAGATAGGGGTTTCCCAGTTAAAAAAAGTCCCTTGACTCTAAGTCAAATGAGCTTCCCCAGGATGGAAGATGCACTCTGGGTATATTCTATCTAAAAAGTCAAAGAAATGCTCTCCCCATTGCATCATCTCCATCATTTTAAGTAAAAATCTGAACTTATGAATTGATTTCTGAGGGCAACTGCCTTGGTTATCAGCCAGCTTTGGTCAGGGCTGTCTCTCTCCTTTATAAATGTAAATAGAGGAGGGGTTCCAAGTCTTTAGTGTTACTAGTCAATTACCTCTCCCAATTTTTTCTAGGAAGATAGGGACAGACCCTAATTATTCTCATGAACAGTCTCTCCATTTCTGCTTGTCTTCTTGAACAAAATTGTTTAAGTATGGTTTGTATCTCCAATCACCTAAAATTTGGGGTTTTAGTTTCCAGTTTGGGCTCCCTTTTGGCCCCCTTTTGGAGCACTGCTTGACTTTCCATGCAGTGACAGAAAATTTGTGGCTCCCACTGACCAAACCCACAGGTAACTGTCTCTTTCAGTATGATTGGGCCTTATAACAGTGTTTATTTAGTTTTGTAAGGAAGTGCAATTTTTTCTCAAAGTGGATGTACCATTTTACATTCCCACCAACATTGTGAGGGTTCCAGTTCCTTCACATCCTTGCCAACATTTGGTATGTTCAGTCTTCTTAAATTTTAGCCATTTGAGTTGATGAGTTATGATCTTAATTTGCATTTTCCTAAAGACTATTGGTTTCATGCATCTTTATTAGGTTCTTATTTGACATCAATATATTGTCTTTTTGTTAAGGTGTTTGACTATTTTGCCTATTATTTTGTTATTTTTGTGTTCTGTGAGTTCTTACTGTATTTTGGATATAAGTCATTTAACAGATATATGATTTTCAAAACTTATCTCTGAGTTTGTGGCTTATTTTCTAATACTCTTAATGGTGTCTTTTGAATAGCAGAAGTTTTTAATTTTGATGAAGTCCTATTTTATTTCTTTAGAATTTGTGGTTTTGCTGCCTTAGCTGAGAAATCTTTGCCTAAGTCAAAAGCATGAAGGTTTTTTCCCAAGTTTTCTTATGAAACTTTTAGGGTTTACATTTCACATTCCAGTCTGTTATCAACATGCAATTGAGCACTATTTATTGGAAAGTCCATACTTTCTCCTGTGAATTGTCATAGCATATCTGCTGAAAATCTATTAATCATAAGTATGAGGCCAATTCTGGTCTCTGTATTGTGTTCCATGGATTGACTTGGCTATATACTTGCCAAAGTCACATGTTCTAGAATACTGGAACTTTAAATTATGTCTTGATATCAGATGTTTTAGTTCTTCTAAATCTGTTCTTTTATTTCAAAGGTTTTTTGGCTGCTCTAAATTCTTTTCATTTCCATATGAATTTTTAAATCTGCTCCTTAATTTCAGAAAACCCTGTTGGGATGTTATTTGGGATTGAATTGAATGTATAATTCAATTTTGGTAGAACTGAGACCTTACCAATACTGTGTTAGGGGTCTATTTACACTGTCTACCTCTCCATTTGTTTACTTTTCCTTTCTATTATAAAGTTTTTAAAAATAAGTGATCAGTGTACTGAACTTGTTCATCCTTCAGATTCATAGATATATTTTTGATGCTCTTGAAAATAGTATTTTTATTTTGATATCATCTCATTGCAGTATATTTCAGTGCAATTTATTGTTTTTTTATTTTTATTTTGAAATAATTGTAGATTCACAGGAGTTTGCAAAGATAGTATACAGAGATGTCCCATATACCCTTTACCCAGTTTCCACTAATACTAGCTTCTGACATGAATATAGAACAAAATCAAAGCCAGGAAATTGAAATTGATACAATGTGTGTGCAGTTCTTTTTCTTTTCCATTTTTTCACGGGTGTCAGTTTGTTTAACCACTATGTCATCAAGGTACAGAACTATTCGTCCTTACATCTTGCTTTCCTCAGATCCCCACCTCCATCTTCATCATTCATAATCACTGGCAACACTAATTTGTTTTCCATCTCTATAATTTTGTCATTTCTAGAGTGTTATATAAGTGGAATCATCCAATATATGACTTTTTAAGGTTCGCTTTTTCAGTTGTCATGGGTCTTTTTTTAAACAAAGAAGTTTAAAGCCAATGACTTATCTTTATCCTTCCTTGTCAGATGAAGCAACACAGAGAGTTTCAGTAATTATCCCCAGGCCCAAGTGCTCAATGTGAGGCAGAAATGGGCCTATGGAATGGCTCCTTGCTTTCATCTACTGCTCTTAGACATAACAGATGGTTTGTGTGTGTGTGTGTGTAAGCAAGGCTTCAGGGGGAAATGGGTACAAGAAAAATTACCATTTCAAACTATGCTTAAATGGAATGGAAAACAACCATAAATGAAGTTCCTTGCTCCAAAGGTGTTAGGAAACAACATGAAACTTTTGTGAAAACAAAGAAATGAAGTCATGCACATTGCTAGCTTTATGTTAGTTTACTTCAAATTTTTGCAGAAGGTGAATGCATGAATGTAATTCTAAGAATCAGTGAGCTGGTCATTCTAAACACTGGATTCTATAGGGACATGTGTTTTATCTTTGCATCTACAAAATTGTTTTCTCTAAAATTTTGGCTACATCACAATTAATGAACACAGCACATTGTCTATTAGCAATTTGCTGAAAATAAATTCACAAAAATTAAATTTCTCAAATATAGTAAACTTCCACATTTATCACTGACTTTTTTTGTAAATCATAAACAAATTTTAAGGCAATTCATATTTGGTCTGAATTGTTGTTAACACCATTAAAGATAGCTAGAAGTTCTATTTGAGTAGTTTCAATTTTCTTGAATGGTACCATTAAAATGATTATTTGTTGACTATCAGACTTGTTTAGTGTGCTAATAAATATAATGTTTATCTAGAAATGCATTCTTTGTCACCATTGTCCCAAAATTATTTACACACTGAGGTAGGGAATGGGATAAAAATCACAAAAGGATCCACATAAACAAAATCAAAATCAAACCAACACTACCTGACAGATTGTCTGATCGGAGAACCTGCTCCGACAAGTTTCCCATAACTCAGAGGAAAGAGGTCCCTTTCTAGAAAAATTTCTATAAAAGTGTCTAGCAGTTAATGAATCCAAGAGACTGATCAGAGACACTTAGGGAAGGTGTTTTCAGAGAATATGGATAGGAGAACAAAGACGCAGTCTTAGGAACATACTGTGAAAAGAGTATAAAGTCAAAATTAAAATTCACTTCTGCTGTGTTGTATGACCTCTCCATCCTAACTTCTATGAGAAGATCACTGGCAAATATTTTCTCATGTACAAACTTAATGCAATGATCTAAGTAATCAATATATATACATGTGTTATCTATATCTATATATTTGTCTCTACAGGAGATTGATCCTTAGTTTTCTTCCATATCTCAATGTTTTAAGAGAACAAATATATAATGGAAAAATTCTCCAGCTATTATAGTAATTGCATGACTTTTAAAATACATTTGTATTATTTGTAACATTGACTGTGTACAATTACCCATTTTCACCATCCGACTCGTTGGAATACTGAAGTTCTCTTTGGTGATTCTTCTTCTCCACGTGGTATCACTGGAGATACTTGATGGAATTCAGGTGTTGTTAGGTCAAGTTTCATAAGCCCTGATGGCTTCACTCACTGGACTGGTGCCTTAGGAGGGATGATTGGAAGGGAAGGCTCACTTTGGTCCCCACCCCCAGCCACAGGCCACAGAATTGTGGTGACGAGGACTCCACACCTCTTCCGAATCCAGCAGGTCCGAATCCCACCAAGGCTGAAGACAAAGGTTACCACCACCTCCAATGGGGCCATACCCACCCCAAAGCTACCCAGGTGGAGAGGGTCAATGTTGTGTTCCCCTACAAAAGCTGCCTTTACGGGGATCCAAAAAGCCAACAGAACACATAGGGAGTGTGATGGCTCACCCCTGCTCCCTGGGGAGGGTGTGGACAGGATGTACTTGGAGAATACCTTGTGGGAATCCTTGGGCACCCATGGGACTCAGACTCTTAGCCTCAGGTCTGGCTGTCTCTCCAGCTTGCACTCGTTTAGTTCTGTAGGAGGGGGTGGCACTTGGAAAATGGCCTGGAACTTGGGGGTGGGGAGGGAAGATGGCCACAGATACCTGTGTTTTCCATTGATTTCCTTTTTGGGAAATGAAGCTGACCTTTCACTCTGGAATCAGGTCAATGACTGGCAGATCTTTATAAACATTTCAGGATCATTTTTAAAATATCAATTTCATGTCACAATAAAATCTGTTTAATTGTTGGTATTTAACAGATGTTAACATTTCCTGGTTTTTCATTTTACCCTATACTTTGCTGCTGGAAATGGTTTAAATGTGCCTTCCTTCTTCTTTTTATATCCTTTACCTTGGTGTTTCCACTCTTGAAGGTGGTCAGCTAATGTTTGCTAGTTTTTCTCTTATGCCAATTGCTTGGATGTATTTGTGTGTGTTCGTGTTTACTAGCATTGATGGTTTTATGGTTGTTTTTTTTTTTGAAGAAACAGGCTTTTGTTATTATCATTGTAAGATGCAATACAAAAAGGAAATACATGAAACAGAAGTTGATGTTTTGAAGAATAAATTATTTGTTTAGTTTATTGAAAGGAAGCTCAGGTTAGTGACCATGAAACTAGGTCACATGTACATGAAAACATAAAAGGTCAAAGTTAAAAGTTGTTTTAGTGTTACTTTTCTGACTCATTATGTGAGTTAGAGTACTAAGTGATGATATTTTATACTACAGTAAGATATTTGAATATTTTTAAGGACTTATGAAACAAAGTCCTCTACAAATCATTATTTAAATATCTTTTCTTCTGATGTGGCTGTAAAACCAAGAAAATTGGTTTTCATTTCACTGTTTCATTACATTTTAAACTTCAGGGTGGTGGAAAGGAATATTTGAGGAAATTGGTGGCCAAAATCACTAAGCTAAAACCCTCCACAAGTTATTCTTGACAAGTTAAGGTTTGTGACAGTGGACAGAGAGGGCATTGCTCTGGATAGTAAGGTAATGGCTGTTTGCCTGAACAGTGGCAGCTTGGAAAGCACAATGTATAACAGTATCTCGGATGGGAGGAGGCCTATAATGTGTTCCAAATAACGTGTCTGCCATGCATCTCAGGATTTTCCTTCTTCTTCATCCTTTTTTAATTGCCCCTCTAAAAACGTCTAACCTATTAAGCAACTTCTGGCTATGGTTACCTTGATAGGAATGATATCAGAGCAAACCTCTAGCTTTTGAGGGATTTTTAAACACCCAGTTTTTTTTTTAATATTTTAAAAGATGTTTAGATTATATAAACCTTATGTAAAAATTAAAGGGATTCCCATGTTCCCCACCTCCCACACTTTCCACAACCTCCCACATAAACATCTTTCATTAGGGTGACACATCACTTGCAATGGATATATAAATCCTGGGATTTTGCCACTAAGCATGGACCATAGTTCACACTGTAGACCACACCCTCTCCCACACAGTTCTGCATGTTATATGCTGATGTAAAATGTCCTATATCTGTCATTATAATGTCACTCAGAATAATTCCTAAGTCCCAAAAAAGACCTCGTATTACAACTACTTTTCCCTCTCCCTGCCCTGAAAGTGTCCAGTGGCCACTGGCTCCATATCAATGTGGTAATTTCTTCCAATGCTTGAATCACAATATGTCTATAACAGAATATCAGTAAGTCCACTCTAGTCCATAGCTCTTCCCCCAATCCTGAGGAGTCTGGTATGGTAATGTCCACTTCAACTCCAAGTGAGAGGGGGCTTATATCCCATAGATAAGATGGATGGGATTATCCTGCCTGCTGCTTCAGGCTCTCTCCATTTCCTGGGATGGCCATTGTCCATCATCATTTCCCCACCAGGTGTCTTGGGTGAGTCCATTGAGATTTAGAGTAGGAATTACAGCTCCACTGAGATTTCAGGCACAGCTGGCACATGGGCAGGCCAAAGCTTCAGTCTTTGGAAGTACACCTACAAACTCCACTGCCACATATAGGATTGAATAGGAGGGACATATGGACCATGTGCAGGGAGGACTTATTTGAGTCCAACTCTCACTCTCAGCCACACAGATTCCAAAGTATAGCCCATGGATAAGGCATCAATCTCTGGAGCTATCCACACTTACATAGGTCCTGGGTGTCTCCAGAGCCTTCAGGAGCCCCTCTCTTTGGGGTGATATCCACTTTGGTAGTCTATGAGGTCCTACTGAGGTGTACGTAAGTGTTACCTCTGGGATGACCTCTCAACTCACTTTGAAGTCTTTTAACCATATGAACTTATTTGTCATTACCTTTTCCCCCTTTTATTCAAGGTCCTTTTTGAGTCATATTGCCAGTTGGTACTTGGTAGTAATTCCTCATTGCCAGGAAGGCCCCAGGAGTCATGTCCCACGCTGGGGGTAAGGTAATGCATTCATATGTTGTGTTTGGCATAGAGACAGGCCACATTTGAGCAACAAGGAGGCTCTTAGGCAGCAACCCTTGGGCACCTCATAACAATAGGCTAAGTTTCAATTACCAGAGCAAAGACTCATAAGGCTAGATATAAATAACAAGAACTCACCAGTGGACCATGCTCCTTAACCAGACACTGCCCCTGCACTCAGGGGACTGTTGATGCTCCCTTGGAGAATATAGCAGAACTCTCCAGGCTCGAAATTCAGTATTCTATCCTTTATTGAGTGATTCTCCAGCCACCATGACCATGCCCTTCCTTCATCATTTGAACAATTTTATATATCTTTATATATATTCAGGTAACTTCCTCTCATGAAACCCCCATTCCTGACAACCCCACCAATGATCCTCTCCCACCCCCATTGTAACCCATCTGTGATCCAAACCTTCCTTAAAGATGAAGCCCATAGAACACCCAAATACAATTAACAGCAAAATGAAAAAATAATGATATGTTTAAATGTAAGAGATAAATATATGGAGACTTAAAAAAAAAACACTAAAAATAAAATTAGAGGATTGGGATATTCAAAAAATGGAAAGCAAAAAAAATTAAAAAAAAATTTTTTTTGACATTTTTCCTTTTATCATTGTGTTATCAGGGGTCCAATATGTACCATGGCACCTTCCCCCTCTCACTCCCCAGGGTCTCCCATATTTTCATTTAATTTTCAAAGAAGTTTTAGGTCACAGAAAACTCACACACAGAATACTAGAGACTCTCATATACCCAACTTCCTCCCCATTTTCTCACCCCATATTAAAACCTTTGTGAATGTGGATGATAGCATTGTTATAACTGTTATAAAGATAGTGAAACATAGCTACTAAACATTCTCAATGGTTTACATTATAGTTTACATTTTAGATGGTATAATTTAATAATTTTTGATGATTTTTACCATGCCCTGTGTCCATCACTGTATTGATAATGAAAAACATTTCCCGTGAAAACTAAATACCCCATGTTTCATCTTTTCTGTTCCTCCCTCCCAATCCCCTGGGGCACATGACAACCCCCTGTCTTGACTCATTGGATGACAAGATTCATAGTTACATGAAGCAAGAGTTCTTCACATGTTGATTGTCTGCCCCTATTAGGATCCACCCTTGCTCATAAGAGAGACTCATATGTCTGTTTCTGGGTGAATCGGTCCTCCCAAAGATTTGAGTCCATCCCCTTCCTACTCATAGTGTGGGTCTCCACTCACCGACACAACACATTATGACAGGATGAGCACTCACACACTCTCCAGAGGCCTGCTACAGATGTGCACCATCCTGTATGTGCCCCCAACCAACACACAAACCAATGACACTCCCTTGTCATATTGCCATAAGAGCATTCCCAACCCTGCACTTTCAACCTCATACCCACAAATCCCGTGTTCACCTGGTCCCTCTCCCATCTCTCCCCCCAGTATCCTGGGTATTCTTACCTGCCTTCTTAATGTACCAACCTCTCGACCCTACACAACTGTAGTCATTTGAAAATTTGATGTAATTATGAATTCCAAAAATATAATTGGATCATGTTTGTGAACTGATCTGTTAATCTGGGCATGATTGAGTTATGAATAAGGGGTTGACTGTGCCAAATCAGTAGGGCATTGAGCCCCACCCCTTGGTTGGTGGGCAATTGAATACAAAAGACAAGGCAAAAGACAGAGGGAGCAGTTTTTGAGAAACAGATTTGATGATGGATTTTTAATGTTGTAGAGAAGGCCCCAGGAGAAGTGAGACATTCGCCTGATAGTGTAGAGCTGACTTTGTGGAGGAACCAGAGGAGCTAAGCCCGGAGAAAAGCACAGCCCCAGGAAGAGAGGAACCCAAGAAACCTAAACCCTGTGCAAATGTCGGCAGCTGTCTTTCTCCAACACGTGACATTGGACTTTGGTGAAGGAAGAAACTTATGCTTTATGGCCTGGTAACTGTGGACTTCTACCCCAAATAATTACCCTTTATAGAGACCAACCCATTTTTGGTATTTCACATTAGCACCCCATTATCAGACTAATGCAACCACCAAATCCAATAATATCACTACCCGCTAGTCTTATCCTTCAATATGCAACTATACTTTATCACTTTACCGTAGATTATGTCCATATGGGAGATGGCTCACAACAGTCTCTTCTCTTTCTCTCTGTTGTTAGCCTATCTTTCAGACAATTGTTCTCAGAGACTGCATACTTTCTTCAGTCCATATCAGTGAGGTCACGTACTGTTCATCCTTCAATGCTTGGCTTGCTTCACTCAAAATAAGTTCTTCAAGATTGATCCATGTTATGCCGTGTGTTAGCACTTTATTCCTTCTTACAGGTGAGTAATATTCCATTGTAGGTATGTACCACATTTTGTTTATACATTCTTCTGTTGATGGGCACTGGGGTTGATTCCAACTTTTGGCAATAGTGAACAATGCTGCTATGAACATTGGTGTGCATATATCTGTTCATGTCTTTGCTTTCAATTCTTCTGGGTATATATCCAGCAGTGGAATCGCTGGATCATATGGAAGATCTATTGTTAGTTTTCTGTGGAAAAGCAGAACTGTCTTCCACAATGGCTGGATGCTTCCACAATCCCACCAGCAGTGGATGAGGGCTTCCATTCCTCCACATCCTCTTCAACACTTATAGTCTGCTGTTTTTTCAATACCCACCATTCTAATGGGTGTAAGATGGTATCTCATTGTAGTTTTGATACGCATTTCCCTAATAGCTAGCGATGTCAAGCATTTTTTCAAGTGCTTCTCAGCCATTTGTTTTTCTTCCTTGGAGAATTATCTTTTCTGGTCTCTTGCACATTTTTTAAATTGGTTGTTTTATTTTTATTTTTCTGGTGTAGGATTTCTCTATATATGCAGGATATAAGACTCCTATCAGATATATGGCTGCCAAATATTTTCTCTCATTGGGTAGGCTGACTTTTTATTTTCTTGCTAAAGTCCTTTGAGGTGCAGAAGTTTTTAATTTTAAGGAGATTCCATTTATCAATTTTTTCTTTTGCTGCTCATGCTTTGGGTGTGAAGATCATGGAACCATATCCTATTACAAGATCCTGTAGATGCTTCCCTACATTATCTTCCAACGTCTTTATGGTTCTAGCTCCTATATTTAGATCTTTGATCCATCTTGAGTTGATTTTTTTAATAAAGTGTGAGATTGTATTCCTCTCTCTTTCTTTTGGATACAGATATCCAGATCTCCAAGCACCAGTTTTTGAACAGACCATTCCCTCCCAAATGAGTGGGCTTGGTGGCCTTGTCAAATATCAGATGACTGTATATGTGAGGATCTATATCAGAACTCTCAATTCAGTTCCATTGGTCAGTATGTCTACCCTTATTCCAATACCCTGCTGGTTTGAACACGGTATTTTTGTAGTCTGTTTTAAAGTCAGATCATGTGATACCTCCAACTTCATTTTTCTTCCTCAATATGTCATTGACAATTTGGGGGCTCCTATCTTTCCAAATATATTTAATAGTTACTTTTTCAAAGTTACTTAAAAAATACAGTGTTGATTTTTATTGGGATTGCATTAAATCTGTGGATTAGTTTGGGTAGGATAGCCATCTTGATGATGTTTAGTCTTCCTATCCATGAACAGGGAATACTCTTCCATTTATTTAAGTATTCTTTGATTTCCTTTAACAGTGTTGTGTAGCTTTCTGTATGTAAGTCCATTTCATACTTAGTTAAATTTATTCCTAGGTATTTGATTCTTTTAGTAACTACTGTAAGTGGTATTTTTCCTTGATTTTCTCCTCAGATTGCTAATTATTGGTGTACAGAAATGCTACTAATTTTTAAGCATTGATCTTATAGCCTGCAATATTTCTGAACTCCTTTATAAGTTATAGAAGCTTTGTGGTAGATTTCTCAGGGTTTTCTACATATAGGATCATGACTTCTCTAAATAATGAAATTTTTACTTCTTCTTTTCCTGTTTGGATTTCTTTTATATCTCTTTCTTGCTTCAGTGCTCAAGCAAGTACTTCTAAGACAATGTTAAATAAGAGTGGTGATAGTGGGCATCCTTGTCTTGTGCCCAATCACAAAGGGAAGGCTTTTAGGATTTCAGCATTGAAGATGATGTTAGCTTTGTGTTTTTCATGTATACCCTTTATCATATTCAGAAAGTTTGCTTCTATTCTTATTTTTGCAGTGCTTTTATCAGGAAAGGATGCTGTGTTTTGTTGAATGCTTTTTCCACATCTATAGAGATTATCATGTGATTTTTTTTTTTTCATTCTGTTTCTGTGGTGTATTACATTGATTTTCTCATATTGAACCATCCTTGCATACCTGGGATGAAACCCACTTGGTCATGATGTATAATTATTTTGATATGTTGTTGAATGTGATTAGCAGGTATATTGTTGAGGATTTTAGCATCTAGATTCATTAAAGAAATTGGTCTGTAGTTTTCCTTTATTGTGGTATCTTTGTTTGACTTTGGTATTAGGGTAATGTTGGCATCATAGAATGAGATAGGCAATATTCCTTCTACTTTTATTTTTTGGAAGAGCTTAAGTAGGATTGGTGTTTGCTCTTTCTGGAATGTTTGGTGGCATTCAACTCTGAAGCCATCTTGTCCTGGGTTCTTCTTAGTTGGGAGGTTTTTGATGACTGATTCTATCTCTTTACTTGTAATTGGACTGTTGAGTTCATCAATTTCTTCTTTTATCAATGTAGGTTGATTTTGAGTTTGTAGAAATTTGTCCATTTCCTCTAAATTATCATTCTTGATGGCATATAATTTTTCAAAGTATACTCTTATGATAATCTTTATTTGGTGCATCAGTAGTGTTATCCCATTGCTCATTCCTTATTTTGTGTATTTGCATCTGTTCTTTCTTTTTCTTTCTTTTTCTGGTTAAGGGTTTGTCAATTTTATTGAACTTCTTGAAGAACCAGGTTTTGTTTTTCTTTCTTTTTTCTATTGCTTTCTTACTCTTTATTTCATTTAGTTCTGCTCTAATCTTTGTTATTTCCTTCTTTCTAATTCCTTTAGGTTTAGTTTGTTTTTGTTTTTCCAAATCCTCCAGGAGTGCAGTTAGGTCTTCAATTTTAGTTCTTTCTTCTTTTTTTAATGTATGTATTTATAGCTATGAACTTCCCTCTCAGGACAGCTTTGGTTGCATCCCATAAGTTTTGATATGTGGTGTTCTCATTTTCATTAATTTCGATGTAGTTACTGATTTCTTTTGAGATTTCCTCTTTGACCCACT
Organism: Cabassous unicinctus; assembly: GCA_029593785.1. Taxonomy (NCBI): domain Eukaryota; kingdom Metazoa; phylum Chordata; class Mammalia; order Cingulata; family Chlamyphoridae; genus Cabassous; species Cabassous unicinctus. The sequence continues at coordinate 13,012 of JAQZBX010085879.1, forward strand.
CTTTGTCTAAGAGTGTGTTGTTTAACTTCCATATCTTTGTGCCTAATCTGTTTCTCTAGC
>JAQZBX010085880.1:0-13066 GCA_029593785.1 Cabassous unicinctus
CCAAGGGAGCAGCAACCGTCCCCAGAGTGCAGAGGCAGTGTCTGGCAAAAGGGGATGGCCCACTGATTGGTTCTTGTTATTGAGGACTAGCCTTATGAGTATTTGCTCTTCTAATTGACACTTAGCCTACTGTTATGGGGTGCCTAAGGGTTACCACCTGAGAGCCTCCTTGTTGCTGAAATGTGGCCTCTCTCTAAGCCAAACTCAGCATTTGAATGCATTACCTTCCCCCCAACATGGGACATGACTCCCGGGGATAAGCCTCCCTGGCAAAGAGGGATTAATACCAAGTGCCAACTAGCAACACGTTTGGAAAAAGACCTTGAATAAAAGGGGGAAAAGGTAAAGAGAAATGAGTTCACATGGCTAAGAGACTTTAAAGAGAGTTGGGAGGTCATCCCAGAGGTAATATTTATGCATACCTCAGTAGGATCTCATAGAACACCTAAGTGGATATCACCCCACACTGAGGGACCCCTAAGGGCTCTGGTGACACCCAGGTCCTATACAAGTGGGTATAGTGATTGATGCCTAATTAGTGGGCTCTTCATTGGCGTCTGTGTTCCTGAGAGTGACAGAGTTGGACTCAAACAAGTCATCCCTGCACATGGTCCATCAGTCCCTTCTACTCAAACCTATATGTGATGCAGGAGTTTTTAGGTGTACTTCCAGAGACTGTATCCTCTGGCCCTCCTATGTTCCGGCTGTGCCTGGAATCTCAGTGGAGCTGCAACTCCTACCCTACAGCTCAATGGATTCATCCAAGTAACCTGGCGATGAGACGACGATGGGCAACGGCCATCCCAGGGAATGGAGAGGGCCTGCAGCTGAAGGCAAGATAATCCCATCCACTATATCCATGGAATATAAGCCCTCTCTCACTTGGAGGTGGAGTGGACATCACCTTCCAAGTCCCCTCAGGATTGGGGGAGGAGCTGTGGACTACAGTGGACTTGGTGGTGTTCTGTTGTAGACATATTGTGATTCAAGCAATGGAATAAATTGTAACAGTGAGGTGGAGCCAGTGGCCACTGGACAGTTTGGGGGCAGGGAGAGGAGGGGCAGTTGAAATACTCAGGGTTTTCTGGAAATTTGGGGGTTGTCCTGAGTGGCGAAGCAGCGACGGATGTAGGCCATTTTCCATCAGAATATACCATGCAGAACTGGGTGGGAGAGAGTGTGGTCTGTGATGTGAACTGTGGTCTATGCTCGTTGGCAAGGCCCCAGGATGTGTATATCCATTGCGGGTGTTGTACCACACGGATGGGGAATGGTTGTGTGGGGTGTTGTTGGTAGTGTGGGTGGTGGGGAGCATGGGAATCCCTGTAGTTTCTGAGTAATATTTGGGTAATCTTGGCACCTTTAAAAAATGTATGTATATATATATAACAAATAATATTTATGTAAACAAATGCACATATATACATATGTATTTATATAACATTTTACAAATAAAAAAAAGGAAAATAAAAAAGATTAGATAAGCTAGAAAGAAAGATAGAATGAAGACATGCAATAAAGCATTTTCACCAGAAATCCAGGGTAGGAACACAAGTTATTCTATAGATCTAGGGTAAGTTTGATCAAATGTTGAAGAGGAGACTTGACAAAAAGCCAATCAAAAATTAAAACCTAGATAAGATAGAGGCACTGATTTTCAGAATTGTCATCAAAACAATCAGATACCTAGACATCAGAAAAAAATCACAAACCATACTAAGAAACAGGAAGATATCGCTCAGTCAAGGAAAAAAATAGTACTTCAGAAGAGACTCAAAAGTCTGATGAACAAATCAAAGATATTCAAAGAAATTGCCTAAATAAATTCAAGGAGATGAAGGAAAATATGCTTAAAGTGATATATAATATTATGAAAAAATGTATGAGCTCTGAGAAGAATTTGAAAGTATAAAAAGAAGCATAACATAAATTGTGGAGATGAGAGGCACAATAGCAGAGATAAAAAATACTCTACAGGCATATAACAGCAGATTTGAAACGGCAGTAGAATCAGAGACCTAGAATACAGTACAATAAAAAAGTGCAGTCATAAGCATAACAAATGTATTACACTAATGAAAGATGTTGATGTGGGAAAATGTTGGAGGGGGAGGGCGTGGCAATATGGGAATCCCCTCTATTTTTTATGTAATTATATAGTCTAAAGCAACTTAAAAAATTAAGAAGTACAGTCAAAAGAACAGATAGAGAAAATCTTGAAAGAAAGCATTGTCTCAGAGATTTGAGTAATAGTATGAAGCATGCAAATATATACTCATGTATGTCCCAGAAGAAGAGAAGGGAAAAGGGATATATATACATGTCTAAGGAGCACAACATATTCCAAACAGAATAAATCCTGATATGTCTCATACCAGTCTCAGTGATATGTGGAATCCATGACTCAGTGATATGTACTAATTATGATAAAGAAACTCACAGAGATAGAATCTAGAATATTGGTTACCAATGGAAAAAATGGTGTAGAGATTGGGGAGCTAATGCTTAAATTGTACAGAATTTCTGTTTAGATTAACTAAAATTGTTTGGAAATAGATAGTAGTGATGGTAGCATATTATTTAAGTGTAATTATTTGCGCTTAATCATGTACATGACTATGGTTGAAAGGGGAAGTGTTGGGTCATGTATGTTATTAGATTGAAAGTTAGAAGATGAAACATAGTAATGTATAACACAGTGAATCCTGGTATGGATGATAGGCTGGAGTTAATAGTACAAGTATAAGAAATTTTAAAAATTATAATAAATTTATGACACTATTAAAAGATGCTAATAATAAGGTGGTATATGGAGAAAGTATACCTAATGTAAAGAATTAACTCTAGTTAATAGTACTATGCCAATATTTTTCATAAATTGTAATAAAGGTAATACACTAATGCAAGGTGTCAACAAAAGGGGTGTATATGGGAAAGTTGTATGTTTTACATGACTTTTCTGTCATTTACAACTCCTCTAAAAATAATTATATTTTAAAAATATATTATAACTGAAATATACCAGATACCAAGTACTATTAATATATAATTTCATTTATATCCAATGAAATACTATAGAGATTGAAATAGATTAGTGGTTATGTAGGGCTGAAGAAGAATAGAGATATTGAGTGATGACTGCTAAGGATTATGGAGTTTTTCTTTTAGGAGTAATTAAAATGTTCTACAATTTATTGTTTTGATGAATGCAGTACACTTTGATTACATTAAAACCCATTGATTATACTCTTTGGATGTATTGTATGTTATGTTATCATATCTCAAAAAACTACTTAAAAAATGGAACTCAACAAAGGAGTTCAATACTCAGTTTATCTTTTCCTTCAATCATTTTTCTTTAACTGAAAAGGAGATACCAAGTCATGCCCTCCACAAACTAGCTTGGAGTTCTCAAATATCCTAGTTCAACACTTCTTCCCTCTGACTTCCACCTGATATCTGAACACAAATTTATGAAATTATCTGACATTTTATGGTAAAGATCACCTGTCATACAGAACAGTCAAACATTTCTTCTATGGCCTCAGAAGCACCTTGAATGTCAACATTTCTATCAAGATGCTTTCACTATGATTTATGTATTCCCTAAGATGACAAAAGTTTCTCTCTAGCTCGAACTTATTTCTATGCACTCAGAGAAAATGCCTTTAATATACATTTCTCCACTGATAGATTCTTGAAAGAAATCTAGGATTTTATATCAAGTTCCTCAAAATTACTCCAGATTCTAACCATTATCCAAGTTCAAAGCCACTTTCACATGTAAGTATTTAATAGCAGGTCCACATTCTGGTAACAAAAATAGTCATATAGTGCTAGATCTTCTATGACCATTATCATCCAATGTATTTAATTAAACAATAATTTATTGAAACATGGTTGTAAAGCTCAGAAATTCCTAAACAAGATGTGAAAGGTATTCTTCTTGAAGTATTTAGCATCCTATACTGACTTACCACCATCCTTGGAGTTCCTTGATTTGCTTCTATGCATCGTTCACACAATGATCACACTCCTTTGGCTGCACTTTTCATTTCTCCTGAATTCCTCCTTCTAGGCATCCAGTGATAAGAATTAATTCCAACCATTATGCAGATGGACAAATCTGAATAAGATCTTCAATCATCCTATTGACAAATGAGTGCACACCATGACACAGTTTAACATAATCAAATACAGTTTTTATGAAGGTGTTCATATTCACAGGAATGCAGATCAAGATTAATAATATAACTTTTCTTGATGTACATGACTGAAGCTGCCATAGCTTTCAGCAGAAATTACAAAATGCTAAAAGGAAGAATAATGCCCTGAAATGACAAAACAATTATCAGAAACAACTGAGATAAAATGCAAATATTGTGAATAGAGAGGTATTTTCAAATAATTATGATTTTATATTGAGGGTTTGTGGAAATCACAGCATATTAGAAAGATGAATAATATAAGCATAGAGATGAAACTCTAAGAAAGATTTAAAGGGAATGCTACAAATAAAAACAATGTTATAGAAATGAACAATATATTTCACATTAAGACTCAACACGGTTGATATAAATATTAAGAGGAGCCCTGAGGGATCATTACCAAGTGCCAACTAACAATACACCTGGAAAAAGACCAAGACTACAAGAGGGAAATGATAAATACAAATGAGGTATTATGGCTACGAGATTTCAACATGAGTTGGGAGGTCATTCTAGAGGTTATGCTTATGCATGTCTCAGCAGAATCTCATTGACTGCCACAGTAAATATTGCCTCAAATAGCGGGACTCCTGAGGGCTCTAGAGATATCCTGACACAATAGGCAGGACAGACAGCTCATGGGTTTGGCACCCTGGCAGTGGCTTTACCTTGGAATTTGTACTCACCAGTGTGACAGATTTGGACTCAATTGTGGTTTCCCTACACATGTCTCTTCTGGCCCTTCTATTTGAACTTATAGTTACTATTGTATGTGATAGATGTTTGTCCAAGAGACTTAAATCTTTAGGCTGAACATATGTCAGTTGGGCCCTGAATCACAACAGAGTTGCAACACCTACTCTCCAGTTCTTTGGACTCACCCAGGACAACTAACAAGGTGATGATGAGGGACAATGCCCATCCCAAGGAACAGAGAACGTCTGCAACTGCAAGCAAGATACATCCATCCATCTGCCCATGGGATCTAAGACCCCTTTCAATTAGAGGCAGAGATGGCCTAACCATCCCCAAATCCTCAAGATTGGGGAATGAACAATGGACTAAAGTAGACTTATTATTATTCTACTCTAGACTTCTTGTAATTCTAGAAATGGAAGAACTTTTTTTTTTTAATTAGTATGTGGCTGTTGGCAACACATTTTTTTAAAAAAGATACTTAGATTACACAAAAGTTAAGCAAAATTGCAGGGATTCCCATATGGCCTACCTCCCACCCCTCCCACAACCTCCTACATAAACATTCTTCACTAGAGTGGCACATCACCTGCAAAAGATATACATATCTTGGAGCCTTGCCACTAAGCATGGACCGTAGTTCACACGGTAGACCACACTCTCTCCCACACAGTTCTGCATGTTATATGATGACATAAAATGGCCTCTATCTGTCACTGCAATGCCACCCAGAATAATTCCCACATCCCAAGGAGCCCTTGTATTACAACTGCTTTTCCCTCTCCCTGCCCCCAAAGCATCTGGTGGCCACTGTCTCCACATTAATGCTGCAATTACCTCCATTACATGAACCAAAATATGTCTATAACAGAATATCAGCAAGTTGACTCCAGTCCACAGCTCTTACCCCAATCCTGAGGAGTCTGAGATGGTGATGTCCACTCCACCTCCAAGTGAGAGGGGGCTTATATCCCATGGATAAGATGGATGGGATTATCCTGCCCGCAGCCACAGACACTCTCCATTCCCTGGGATGGCCATTGTCCATCATCATCTCCCCACCTGGGGTCCAGGGTGAGTCCATTGAGCTGTAGAGTAGGAGTTGCATCTCCACCGAGATTCTGGGCCCAGCTGGCACATGGATAGCCCAAAAACTCTGGTATCTGGAAGTACATGTACAAACTCTGGCAACACATTTAGGTTTAATAGAAGGGAAGGATGGACCATGTGCAAGGAAGACATATTTGGGTTCAACTCTGTCACTCTCAGGAGCAAGGATTCCAAAGTAGGGCCCACTGATAATCCTTTGGAATCCTTGCTCCTGATAAGGCACCAGACTCTGGGGTTATCCTCCCTTATATAGGACCTGTGTGTCTCCAGAGTCCTCAGGAGCCCCTCTGTTTGGGATGATATTCACATTGGAGGCCTATGAGGTCCTATTGAGATGTGCATAAGTGTTACCTCTGGGATGACTTCCCAACTCACCTTGAAGTCACTTAGCCATGTGAACTCATTTGTTTTTACCTTTCCCCCCTTTTATTCGAGGTCTTTTACCAGCAATATTGCCCATTGACACTGTTAGTAATCCTTTGTTGCCAAGGAGGCTCATCCCCAGGAGTCATGTCCCGCACTGGGAGAAAGGTAAAGCATTCATGTGCTGAGTTTGACTTAGAGAGAGGCCACATTTGAGCAACAAGGATGCTTTCATGAGGCAACCCTTAGGCACCTCATAACAATAGGCTAAGTTTCAATTTCAAGAGCAAAGACTCATAAGGCTAGTCATCAATAACAAGAGCCCATCAGTGTATCATCCTCCTTTGCCAGACACTGCCCCTGCACTTGGGGGACTGTTGCTACTCCCTTGGAGAATGTGGTAGAGCTCTCCAGGATGGGAATTCAGTATTCTCTCATTAAAAACATGGAATGCTTCACGAATTTGCATGTCATCCTTGTGCAGGGGCCAGCCATGCTAATCTTCTCTGTATCATTCCAATTTTGTATATGTGCTGCCGAAGCAAACACTGGAAGAAATTTTATCACTGATGGGGAGGCAGTGATCTCCAGAGGTTCTGAGAAGATGAAAAGGGAAAAATACGTGTAACATGGGGGTATTTTGGGACATTGGAATTGTCCTGCATGCTGCTGCAATGATGGATAGAGGCCATATATATTTTGTTATAACTTGCAAAATTGTTTGGGACAGACTGTAAACCATAATGTAAACTAAAAATCCATGGTTAGTGGCAATGTCTGTTCATCAATTGTAAGAAATATGCTACACTAATGAAGGGTATGGATGTGGTAAAGTGTGGGATGGGAAGGGAGTGGGGCATATGGGAATCACCTATATTTTTATGTAACATTCATATAATCTAAAATATTTTTAAAATAAAATAATTTATAAGAAGAAGACTCCTGTATAGCTAAAGCTGTCTTGAAAAAGAATAATGAAGTTGGAGGACTCATATTCTGTGAACTGAAAACTTATTACAAAATCACAGAAATCAAATTTCATAATTATGTTAAACTGATTTTTTCCATTTTATTAATTAGAGAAGTTGTGAGTTTACAAAAGAGTCAGGCATAATGTGCAGAATTCCCATACATCACCCCCATCCAACAATGCCTTACATTGTTGAGGAATATTTGTTACAGATTATGAAAGAACATGAGCAAACTAATAACAAAATCTGTGGTCCATAGTGAAAATTGGTATTTTTTCCATACACTCCATATTATTAACACTATTTATTAATATTGTACATTTGGCATAGTTCATGACAGAACACTCTCATAGTTGTCCTGTTAATCACAGTCCATCTTACACCACATGGTTCATTGTATTATACAATTCCATGCCTTGGAACTGATTATCCAAACTGCCTGGGTATCCAAACTGTACACTCAGTGGCTCTCACTTTCATCACAGAGTTGGGCAGTCCTTGCCTCAGTAAACCTTTGGACATTTTCCTTACAGCAAAAGAAAAAATTTCGTACCCTCATTATTGAAACTTAGCATTGATATAGTACCTTTTTGACATTGATACAAGAATTTTACAATATTGCTGTTAACTATAGTCCATAAGTTACAAAGTGGTAAGAATATAGTGATGCGTGGTTGTACGAGTAAGCCAAAGGGGTGCCAATGCACAGTACTGGAACTCTGTTGGCTTTTATAAAGTGCATTTACTTGGGGTAGAAGATTACAGTTACCAGGCCCTAAGGAGTCCAACTAAAGGTACCATAAGAGGTACTTTCTCACCCAAAGTTAGCACATGTTGAGGCAGGATGGTGGTGCTGTCTGTGACGGTTCAGGCTTCCTCCTTCCTCTTAAAGCTCCTTGGACCCAATTTCTTCTTAACTCAGCTGTAGCCTGGCAGAAGGTTCTCTCTCCCTTGGGCTCATTTCTTTCTGGGTTTAGTTGCTCTGTTTTCTTCACAAGGTCAGCTGAAGACTATCATGCTCATCTCTCTTCCTGGGGCTGTGTCTATGGAGCACTTTCTCTTCCTGCACATCTGTTTCTGTGTGTGAGTTTGTTTTATCAGCCCAAGGGGGCTGGAACTCAAAGCTGAGTCACACTCTAATGACATAGTTGGATCAAAGCCCTAATCTTAACATAATTTAATGAGATATCTCAGCTGAATCTAATACATTCAAGGGATATCATGCCCAGAGAAACGGGCTGGTTTATAAACAAAATCAATATCTCTTTTTGAAATTTATAAATAATATCAAACTGTCACAATGGGAAAAATGCAATTAATGGCCAACTGATTTTTGTCAAGGGTACCAAGTGCTATCATTTCTGAAAGAATATTCACTTCAACAAATGGTGATGGGAAAACTGCATCTCCTTTGCAAAACAAAGAAGGAAGACCACTACCTTACCCCATATATAAAAATCAACATGAAATGGATCAAAGAATAAATTTAAGATCCAAAATTATCAGACTGCTATATGAAAACATTGGGAAGCACCTTCAAGATCTTGTGTTAGGCAATGGTTTCTTAGGTTTTATATTCACTACACAAGAAGCAAATTAAAAATAGATAAAAGGGTCCTCATTAAAATAAAAAAGTTTTGTGCCTCAAACGATTTTAACATTAAAATTTACAACAGCCTACACACTCAGAGGAAATAATTGGAAATCACGTATCTGACAATGCTTTAACATCCAAAATATGAAAAGAAATCCTTCAACTTAACAGCAAAAAGACAACTCAATTAAATTGGTCAAAGGTTGTAAATAGACATCTCTTTAAAGATATACAAGTATTCCAAATGCACAAGAAAAGGAGCCAACTTTCTTAGACATTAGGTAAATTCAAATCAAAACCACAATGAGGTATCATTTGACATCATTAGAATGGCTGCTATTCAAAATCAGAAAATAATTGTTGGAGAAGATGCAGAGAAATAGGAACAATTCTTATTACAGGTGGCAATGTAAAATGGAGCAGCTATTGTGGAATGTAGTTTGGTGGGTTACCAGAAAACTAACTATAGAATTACCAGGTGAACCAGCAATACCAGTACTTGGTGTAAAACCCAAAAAATTGAAAGAAGGGGCTTGAACACATATGTGCACAGTGATGTTCATAGTGACATTATTCACAATTATCAAGAGATGGAAACAACCCATGTGTTCATCAACCTATGAATTGAAAAATAAAATGTACTATAAACACACAATGAAGTATTATTCAGCCATAAAAAGGAATGAAGTCCAGGTATATACAACAACATGGGTAAAATGAAGACAACATTTTGAGTGAAATAAGCCAAATACAATAGGACAATATTGTATGAATTCACTGATTTGAAACAATGAGTATAAACAAGTTCATTTATTCAGATTCTAAAATACAGGTTATCAGTGGATGAGTAGGGATAGGGAATGTGAAGTTAAGGCTTAACATGTACAATATTCTCATTTGGAATGATGGAAATGATTTAGCAATGGATGGTGGTGATGGTAGCAGAACATTGTCAATGCAAGCTATTAGAACTGAAATATATATATAATAAATGGAAAATGTTAGAATGTACATATAATAATAGAACTAAATTTTTTAAAAATCCAAAGAATTATATTCCACAAATAGTGGACCCCTAGTTAAACTATGGGCTTTAGGTAGCATCCTAATTATAAAAATGTGCTAACATAAACTGTAGCAAATATTCCATATAAATGCAAGGTGTTGGTGTTAAGGTGGTGTATGGGATTCATGTATTGTATGCATGATTTTCTGTATACCCACAAAAACTGTAATAAAGAAAATAGTAACATTGTAATATAATATTACTTTAATAATCTAAAAATATTCTTCAATATTAAGAACAAATACTCATTATGCTTAAAAATATATATATTCATATGGTGATATTGAAAATTGACATTTTTTTTCAGAAATAATCACAAATAGAGCCTATAACTGAGGGTATAGTGTCATCAGATTGTAGATCTTTGTAAACAAATTCCAGAAAGTACCAAATAAAAGTCAAGTTATATATTTCATAATATTAAGTAACTATTTTAATAAAATATGGAATAAAATTATTGAGCTAAGTTCAAAAGTAAAACATATTAACATTAGAGTGAAAAATAACAAATGTAACATATGTTATTTCACAAGACTAAATTAGGTAAGATATTGAGACAATTACGGAAATAGACAGAAGACAGAATATTATAAACATAGGACTTAATAGAAAATATATGATCTAATAAATAATTATATAATGATTTCAATTCAATAAATATATAGTAATGTGAAAATTTTGTACAACATTAAAATAGGAAAACTGGCAACATTTTCTAATCTTCTGAAAACTTCATTTGTGCATGGTTCATTATTCAGATTTATTAGTGTTTCCACTACAATAATGACATTCATTAAATCATAAATTTTAGCACAAACTTATATCAAATTCTTAGAATTAACAATTTTTAATATATGTAGTATAATAAAATTCACAAAAATAAAAAAAGTGACCTAAATAAATGGGAAATATATATAATCAGGTGATACAATAAAGAACAAACAGGGGGGAATTGTGGAAACATGGCTGTTGGGTCAGGCAGATAAGGCTCAGTTCTCACTCAAACAATGGAGAAAGAGCCATAGGCTTCTTTGGGGACCTGCTTTGCAGGACAGCAGACCAGGACACTGCTTCACAACACCCAGGAGAGTGAGTAACAGAGAGATGAAGAAGCCCAAACAACTAATCATGAATTATTAAACCTCCCATCCACTGAGAATGTCTCCCCTTCCCCACCCCCAAGATAATAAGTGAGGGTAAAACTGGTGAATTACATCTAACTGACAGGACAACATATGTCTTCCTCATTGTCAGGAGTTTTGAATATATCTATATATCTAGATATATAGATATATAGATATATAAATATATAGATTGGGAAGTTGTTCTGAGTCATCTATGAGGGTACTGGAAAGATAAAGAAGCCAAAGGAAAATTATGAGTTGCTTGCCTCTGTTGCTGGAAGTGGCACATATACCCTACCCTCAGGAAAAATAGCATAGGTGGAGCTATTGGCTCCCAGCACCAAATGGAGTGTGAGGGCAGATTCCAAAGGAGCAAGAGGGTCCTGATAAGGTAGAGAGTGGTTTCTTTGTGGTGAATTTGGTAAGCTGAGCCCCACTTTAATATCAGAAGTGACCCTTACTCAACAGGGAGAGGGGAGGGGACCTCCTCAGGCAGGCTGTCATGCCCTGAAGCCCAGGTAAAGAAAGCTCCTCAGAGAGAAGGAGGTGCAGACAGGCATCTAATCAGCAGAACTTTAGAAAACTGAAAGGAATCTAACCTTCCCATGGAAAAGGGGGTGGACTACCTTCTGAAAGGCTAACTAACCTAAGGAAACAGGTTAGCTCAGTGGAGGAATTCCTGCCTTGCATAAACTAGGTCCCTGGTTCAATTTCCAGCTCTTATTAGTGAAGTGATCTGACAGGTTATCAGGCATCCAACTGAAACTTTATGGCAGGGAATATGTAAACAATCTCTTTGTATTAGTTTTATTGAAACTCTTATTTAAAAATAAAGATTGCTTTTTAAAATTTTTCCTTATTTTACCCAAAAAGACCTGGTTCAAAACCTGCAGAGGGCAGGCTGCAGGGTGATTGGTGAATACCAGCATCCTGAGAAGATCCTTAGGGTTCTAACAGGGAAGGCTCTTTTTCCATGTTTATTTTGTTTCTTTCCCCTCTCCTTATCATTTTTTAAATGAGTTGCTTCTGTCTTGTTTACTGTTTGTTGTGTTTCCCCATCCTTTGTTTCCCCATTTTGTTTTGTTTTGATTACATATTTTCTTTGCCTCTGTTATTCCTTTTTCTCTCCCTTATTTTTCTATCTTCTGTTTTCTGTTGTTTTTCTTTCACTCCACCTCTTTTTGCTTGGTCTTCAATTTTTCTTGTTTTATTTCTCTTTCTTTCCTTTTCCCTCTTTTTTCTTTCTTTTAAACTTTTTTCCTCTCTTTTATTTTTTCTTTTCCTCTCTTCTCATAAATCTGGCCTTTTAATTCATTCTATATATTTTTCTCTATTCTGTGTCTTGTTTTATTGTTTCTATTACACTTTTTAAATCTTATTACTCTGTACTTCTTACTTGTGTTAATTATTCATTTTCCTATTTCTTGTAAGGTTCCTCTCATACCTGTTACTATTTTTATTACTATTATTCTTTTACTTTTCCTATTCCTTTCCTTTACTCTGTTCCTAATTTTATTTTCAAGGGAACATAGACAACAGCAAGGAAATAGAATAAGAGGAATGAAGTATCAAAGTGAAACCTTACCACACACAAAACAACAACAAATGAAAAGTCTAGAGTAGACAGAGAAACTAATCAGCTGAATAAACCCATCAAGAGGAAACAATGGTTGAAAACTTCCCAACCCTATTGAGGGAGATGGATGTACATGTCGAAGATGTGCAGAACACCCCAAAAAGTATAAATCCTAACAGGCCTACTTGAACACATAAAGGAAAACTATAAACCAAACACTCTAATGGACCAAGATGCTAAAATCCTCAAAAAATACTTACTAATCATATTCAACAACACATCAAACAAATTATACAACATGACCAAGTGGCTTTCATCTCTAGTATGCAAGGATGGTTCAACATATGAAAATCAATCA
>JAQZBX010085881.1:0-13069 GCA_029593785.1 Cabassous unicinctus
CACCTTAGACACAGGGATTCAAGGTGGCTGACAGTGAATGGCTGGAAAACAATTTTACAAGCAAACAATAATCAAAAAAGGGTAGGAGTAGTTATACTAATGTCATACAAAATAGACTTTAAGTGCAAAACTTCTGTAAGAGACAAAGCTGGATACTATATATTAATAAAAGGGGTAATCTTCCAAGAAGATAGAACAATCATAAACATTTATGCAACTAATCTGGGTGCCTCAAAATACCTGAGGTAAACACTGGAAATACAAAGTGGAGAAATAAATGCCTCTACACTTATAGTGGGAGACTTTAATACACCATTATCACCATGAGACAGAACTTCTAGACAGAGATTCAATAAAGAAATAATACATTAGAGGACCTGGACTGTATAGAAATATACAGAATGCTGCACCAAATACAGTGGAATATACATTCTTCTTGAGTGCATATGGATCATATTCCAAGATAGACCACATGCTATGCCACAGAGCAACGCTCAAAGAATTCAGAGAGATTGAGATTGTACAAAGTAATTTTTCTGACCACAAAAGAATGAAATTGGAAATCACTAGAAGCCAAAGAACCAGATTAGGAACAAAGATATGGACGCTAAACATCACACTCTTAGACAAACTGTGAGTCAAGGAGAAAATCTCAAAAAAATAAGTAACTACCTTGAATCAAATGAAAACGAAAACACAACATATCAAAACCTATGGAAAGCAGCCAAAGATGTACTGAAAAGGTAATTCATAGCCATAGATGCATATATTTAAAAAGAACAAAGAGCTAAAATTGAAGATCTAACTGCAAACCTGGAGGAAGGGGAAAAAAGGCAACAAACTAACACTAAGGAAGTAGAAAGAAAAAAAAGAAATAAAAAAGATTAGAGCAGAACTAAATGAAATAGAAAATAAGAAAGCAGTAGAAAAAATAAATAAAACCAAAAGCTGGTTCTTTGAGAAGATCAATAAAATTGACAAACCCTTAGCCACACTAACAAAGAAAAAGAGAGAACATATGCAAATACACAAAATAAGGAATGAAGAAGGGGATATCACTACTGACCCCACCAAAATAAAGAGTATCATAAGAGGATACTTTGGAAAATTATATGCCAACAAGAATGATAATTTAGAGGAAATGGACAAATTCTGAGAAAATCACAAGCAGCTTACATTGATGAAAGAAGAAATTGATGAACTCAACAGTCCAATTACAAGTAAAGAGATAAACTCAGTCATCCAAAACCTCCCAAATAAGAAGAGCCCAGAACCAGAAGGCTTCACAGATATATTCTCCCAAACATTTCAGAAAGAGCTAACAACAATTCTGCTTAAATGCGTCCATAAAATAGAAGTATTTGGAACATTGCCTAACTCATTCTATGATGCCAACATTACCCTAATACCAAAACCAAGCAAAGATACCACAAAAAATGTAAATTACAGACCAATTTCTCTAATGAACCTAGATGCTAAAATCCTCAAAAAAACACTTGCTAAATGCATTCAACAACATATCAAAGAATTATACACCATGACTTAGTAGGATTCATCCTGGGTATTCAAGGATGGTTCAATATAAGAAAATCAATCCATGTAATACACCACATAAATAGATTGAAAGAAAAAATCACATGATCATTTCTATAGATGCAGAAAAAGCATTCGACAAAATACAGCACTCTTTCCTGATGAAAACACTGCAAAAGATAGGAATAGAAGGAAACTTTCTGAATATGAAAAAGAGTATATATGAAAAATCGAAAGCTAACAACATATTCAAAGGTGAAATCCTAAAAGCCTTCCCTCTGAAATCAGGAACAAGACAAGGATGCCCAATATCACCACTCCTATTTTACATTGTCGTAGAAGTACTTGCTCGAGCACTGAGGCAAGAAAAAGATACAAAAGACATCCAAATTGGAAAAGAAGAAGTAAAAATTTCATTATTTGCAGACGACATGATCCTATACATAGAAAGCCCTGAGAAATCTACAACAAAGCTTTTAGAACTTTTAAAGTAGTTCAGCAATGTCACAGGCTATAAGATCAATTCTCAAGAATCAGTAGCGTTTCTGTACACCAATAACGAGCAATCTGAGGAGAAAATCAAGAAAAAAATACCATTTACAAGAGTACTAAAAGAATCAAATACCTAGGAATAAATCTAACTAAAGATGGAAAGGACTTATATACAGAAAGCTACACAACACTGTAAAAGGAAATCAAAGAAGACTTAAATAAATGGAAGAATATTCCCTGTTCATGGATAGGAAGATAAACATCATCAAGATGTCTATCCTACACAAACTAATCTACAGATTTAATGCAATCCCAAAAAAAATCAACACTGTATTTTTTAAGGAACTGGAAAAACTAACTACAAAATATATTTGGAAAAGAAAGAGGCCCTGAATTGCCAAAGACATATTGAAAAAGAAAAATTAAGTTGGAGGTATCACGTTACCTGACTTTAAAACAGACTACAAATCTACAGTGATCAATATTTCATGGCTTTGACACAAGGATAGAAATACTGACCAATTGAACCAAATTGAGAGTTCTGATATAGATCCTCGCATTTGCAGTCATCTGATATTCAACAAGGCCACAAAGCCCACTCAGTTGGGAGAGAATTGCCTCTTTAACAAGTGGTGCTTGGAGAACTGGATATCCATATCCAAAAGAATGACAGAAGAATACCATCTCACACCTTATAGAAAAATCAACCCAAGATGAATCAAAGATCTAAATATAAGAGGCAAAACCATAAAGACCCTGGAAGATAATGTAGGGAAGCATCTACAGGACCTTGTAATAGGAAATGGTTTCATGAACTTCACACCCAAATCATGAGCAGCAAAAGAAAAAATAGATAAATGGGATTTCCTCAAAATTAAAACTTCTGCACCACAAAGAATGCTATTAAGAGAATAAAACGTCAGCCTACACAATGGTAGAAAATATTTGGCAACCATATATCTGATAGGAGCCTAATATCCTGCATATATAAAGAAATCCTACACATTGAAAATAAAGAGACAAACAACCCATTTAAAAAATGGCCAAGTGACCTGAAAAGACATTTCTCCAAGTAGGAAATACAAACAGATATAAAGCACATGAAAAAATGCTCAAAATTGCCAGCTATTAGGGAAATGTAAATCAAAAATACAATGAGATACCATCTTATATCCATCAGAATGGCAGCTATTAGAAAAACAGCAGACTATAAGGGTTGGAGAGTATGTGGAGGAGTAGGAGCCCTCATCCACTACTCATGAGATTGTGGAATGATCCAGTCACTGTGGAGGACAGTGTGTGGGTTCCTCAGAAACTTAACAATAGATCTTCAATATGATCCAGCGATTTCACTGCTGGGTATATACCCAGAAAAATTGAAAGCAAAGCAACGAACAGATACATGCACACCAATGTTCATAGCGACATTGTTCACTATTGGCAAAAGATGGAATCAGCCCTGGTGCCCATCAACAGATGAATGGATAAACAAAATGTTGTAATTACATACAATAGAATATTACTTAGCTGTAAGAAGGAATAAAGTGCTAAAACATAGAATAACATGGATGAATCTTGAAAACCTTATGTTGAGTGAATTAAGCCAGGGTTTGAAGGATGAACAGTACATGACCTCACTGATTTGAATTGAGGAATGTGAGAAGTCTCTGAGAACCATTGTCTGAAAGATAGGTTAACAAGGGAGAGAGAGAGAAGGTTATGAGCCATCATGCATATGGACATAATCTATGGTAAAGTGATAGAGTATAGTTACATATTGAAGGATAGGACAGGTGGGTAGTGATATTACTGGGCTTGGTGTTGCAGGGTTGACTGGTGGGTAGATTAGGAAGGGTGGGTTAGAATACCCAGGATACTGGGGGGAGAAATGGGAGGCAATCTAGGTAAACATGGGATTTGTGGGTATGATGTTGAAAGTGCAGGGGTAGGAATGCTTTTATGGCAATATGACAAGGTAGTGTCACTGGTTTAGGTTGTAGGTTGGGGGCACATTCAGGAATGGGTGCATCTGGAGTAGGTTTCTGGGGAGTGTGTGTGTTTTCAACCTGTCATAATGTGTTGTGTTGGGGAGTGGAGGCCCACACAGGGAGTGGAAAGGAGATGGACCCCCATCTTTGGGAGGATCGATTCACCCAGAAACTGAGAGTTGGGTTTCTTTTCGGCACAATGGTGGATCCTAATAGGAGAGGATAATCAGCATGTCAAGACATCTTGTTGCATGTATCTATGAATCTTGTCATCCAAAGAGTTAAGTCAGGGGAGTGTCATGAGCCCCAGGGGAATGGGGAGGAAGGAACAGAAAAGATCAAAAGGGTATTTAGTGGTCATAGGAAATGATTTTCATTACCTCACAGTAATGGACACAGGACATGATAAATATCATCAAAAATTATTAAACTGTACCGTGTGAATTGTAAACTATACTGTAAACCATTGACAATGTTAAGTAGCTATGCTTCACCATCTGTATAACAGTTATAACAATGCTACCATCCACATAAAAAAGGATTTAATATGGGGTGAGGAAAGGGGAAGGACATTGTGTATATGGGAGATTCTAGTATTCTGTGTGTGACTTTGCTGTGACCTAGAATATCTTTGAAAATCAATTGAAATTTCGGGAGACACTGGAGAATGAAAGGGGGCAGGTAACCCAGTACAGACTGGACACTTGATAATGCAGTGATAAAAGGAAAAATGTTTAAAACAATTTTTTAACAATTTTTGTCTTTTTCCCATTTTTTCAATAACCCAATACTTTAATTTTCTTTTATTTCTAGTGTTTTTTTTCAAGTTTCCATATATTTTATCTCTTATATTTAAACTTATCTTTATTATTTCATTTCCCATTAATTATATTTGGCTCTTATATGGGCTTCATCTTCAAGGAAGGTTTGGATCACAGAATGGTTACAGAGGGGACAGGAGAGGATCATTGGTGGGGGTGTCTGGGATGGGGGTTTCATGGGAGGATGTTCACCTGAATATACATGAAAGATATATAAAATTGTTCAAATGAACAAGAGGTGGGGCATGGTTGCAGTGGGTAGGCAATCACTCAATAAATGAGGGAATATTGAATTTCCTGCCTAGAGAGCTCTGCTACATTCTCCAAGGGAGCAGCAACAGTCCTCTGAGTGCAGAGGCAGTGTTTGGCAATGAAGGAAGGTCCACTGTTGAGTTCTTGTTATTGATGACTTGCCTTACGAGTCTTTGCTCTTGTTATTGAAACTTAGCCTACTGTTATGAGGTGCCTAAGGGTTGCCATTGACAGCCTCCTGGTTGCTCAAATGTGGCCTCTCTCTAAGCCAAACTCAGCATATGAATGCATTACCTTCCCCCAGCATGGGACATGACACCCGGGGATAAGCCTCCTTGGCAACAAGGGATTAATACCAAGTGCCAACTGGCAATACGACTGAAAAAAGACCATGAATAAAAGGGGGAAAAGGTAAAGACAAATAAGTTCATGTGGCTAAGAGACTTCCAAGATAGTCGGGAGTTCAGCCCAGAGGTAATGCTTACGCACACCTCAGTAGGACCTCATAGAACACCAAAGTGGATATCATCCCACACAGTGGGACTCCTGAGGGCTCTGGAGACACCCAGTTCCTATATAAGGGGGAATAGCTCTAGAGATTGATGCCTTATAAGTGGGCTCTACTTTGGAATCTGTGCTCCTGAGAATGACAGAGTTGGACACAAATAAGTCCTCCGTGCACATAGTCCATCAGTCCCTTCTATTCAAACCTATATGTGATGCTGGTGTTTGTAGGTGTACTTCCAGAGACTGGAGCCTTTGGCCTACCCATGTGCCAGCTGTGTCTGGAATCTTGGTGGAGCTGCAACTCCTACTCTACAGCTCAATGGACTCACCCAAGTTACCTGGTGAGTAGATGATGATGGACAACAGCCATCCCAGTGAATGGAGACAGTCTGCAGCCGCAGGCAGGATAATCCTATCCACCATATCCATGGATATATGCCCCCTCTCACTTGAAGGTGAACTGGACAACACCATCCCAAACTCCTCAGTTTTGGGCGAAGAGCTATGGACCTGAGTGTACTTAATGTTATTCTGTAGTAGATACAATGTGATTCAAGCAATGGGAGAAATGACAAGAGTGAGGTGGAGCCAGTGGCCACTGGATGCTTTTGGGGTAGGGAAGGGAAAAGCAGTTGTCAAAGAGGTGCTTTTTCAGGACTTGGGAATTATCCTGAGTGACATTACAAGGACAGATATAGGCCATTTTACATCAGCATATAAGATGCAGAACTGTGTGGGAGAGAGTGTGGTCTACAATGTGAACTATGGCCCATGTTTAGTGGTAAAGCACCAGGATGTGTATATCCATTGAAGGTGATGTGCCACACTAATGAAAGATGTTTACGTGGGATGTTATGGGTGGTGTGGGAGGTGGGGAACATGGAAATCCCTGTAATTTTTGTATAACAGTTATGTAATCATAGCATCTTTTAAAATATTAAAAAAAAAAAAGAATAGAATTAAGAGGCAAAAAAATTACAAAATACAAAACAGATGGAGGATGACAAAGTAGCCATGGGATGATTGCCTTCCAATGTAACTGCTGAAGCACAAGGGCCACACCTATAGGAATCTTAATGAACCTTGAAATATACGGAAGTTCTCTAGTGGCACTTGCAATTTGCAGAGATGCAGTCTGACGGCTCTCATCCAAAGAATACATCAAAAGAAGACATATCTTACAATATAGTTACCAGGGATAGTCACTGTTCTGAATAAAACCTATGCCCTCCCTATGTGATAGAAGTGGCCCCTGCTAAATATCAGCACACAATGGAAACAAATTTCAATACAAGTTTGTGAACTGAGACAGGGTGACAAGCTTTCTCCCCAAATGACTTGGAACCCAGAAATAACCAAATTGTGGCTAATTATAACTACATCTGTACATAATGATGTCTGGTATATGCTGTGATGGTTAGGCTAATGTGTCAACTCGGCCAGGTAATTGTGTGCAGTTCTTTGGTCAGCAAGCATGGTGCTAATTGTAATGCAAGGAGTCCCTGGTTTGTAGCCTGCATGTAGAACCTAGACTTGTGCACCCCCATGGTCACATAGAGGCTCTTATAAAATCTCATACTATTTATAGTTATCTCTTGTTGATTCTGTTTGCCTAGAGAGCCCTGACTAAAACATGTGGGCAAAGGACAATTCTGTTAGAAAGCATGACAAAAACCTCTGTAATTCTTACTCATTTGTTTTCTAATGAAACTGCCATATGCCATGTTCTTATTGCAGTATGCTTTAGCATTGGCATTATTGGCAAAATTCAACTATCTTCTCAAATGATAATATTGATACTGCTGATCATATATATTGACATCAAATTAATACCTCCTCAGAATGTAAAACCAATGAAAAATTATTGGTCTGAGGAAGAATTTGACTTAGCTAATCATCACCTAATTTCTTTGCTGAATACTGCACAAGGTTATTACAAGGTACAAATAATTAAAGAGTCATCAAATTAGAACTAAAATATGACAATATATGTAATAGCTTTATAGAATGGATAGTTATTTTTTCATATCTATTCCTATCCCATGCTGGCTCCTCCAAGTGTTAAGTCATATTCATGTTGTTACTATTGCTGTATTTGTTATATAAATACACTAGTAAAGACACACGCAAAGAAAAAAATTAATATGAAAAATCAGTAACATTTCTGTACACCAATAATGAGCAATCTGAGTAGGAAATCAAGGGAAAAAATCTAATTTACAAGAGCAACTACGAAAATCAAATATGTAGGAAAAAATTTAACTAAAGAAGTAAATGATCTGTGCAGAAAATTAAAAATACTGCTAAAGGAAATTAAAGAAGACATAAATAAATGGAAGAATATTCCCTTATCATGGATAGGAAGACTAAACATCATTAAGATATCTAATTTACTCAAACTGATTTTTCAGATTTAATGCAATCCTTATAAAAATACCACAGTATTTTTTTACTGAATTGTCAAAGCTAACTATGCAATTTATTTGGAAGGACAAGTTGCTCTGAATAGGCAAAGACATAATGAAAAAGAAAAATATAATTAGAGGAATAACACTAACTGACTTTAAAACATACTTCAAAACTATGGTGGTCAAAACTGCATGGTGTTTCCACAAGAATAGACATACAGACTAAAGGAATGGATTGAGAGTTCCAATATAGAACCCCTCATATCCAATCAACTGATATTCAACAAGGTCACAAAGCCCATTCAACTGGGAGAGAAGGGCCTCTTCAACAAATGATGCTTGGAGAATTGTATATCCATATTCAAAGGAATGACAGAAGAACACCATGTCACACTTTATACAAAAGATAACTCAAGATGGATCAAAGATCTAAATATAAGGGAGAAGACCATGAACATCTTGAAAGATAATATAGGGAAGCATATACAAGATCTTGTATTAAGAAATGGTTTCATGAAATTACACCAAAAGCATGAGCAATGGAAGATAAAATTGATAAATTGTACCACCTCAAAATTAAAAACTTTTGCAACTCAAAAGTGTTTGGCAAAAAAGTGAAAAGGCAGGTTAATCAAAGGGAAAAAATATTTAGTAACCATCTATCCTAAAGGGAACTAATATGCAGCATTTATAAATAAACCCTTCTCCCAAAAAACAAAAAGACAAACAACCCATTTAAAAAATGGACAAGTGATTTAATTAGACAGTTCTCTAAAGAAGAAATAAAAATGGCTAAAAAACACATGAAAATGTGTTCAATATCACGAGCTATTAGGGAAAGCAAATCAAAACTACAATGAGATATCATCTTACACTCATTAGACTGACATCCATTTAAAAAAACAGAGGACTACAAGTGATAGCTTGGATGTGAAAGAATGGGAACCCTTATCCACTGCTGGTGGGAATGTAGAATGGTGCAGCTATTGTGTAGGACGGTTTGGTGGTACAAAATGAAGCTAACTGTAGAACTGCCATATCATCCAGCAGTCCCATGCTGAATATATATCCAGAAGAATTGAAAGCAGGGACACAAACAGATATATGCACACCAATGTTCATAGCAGCATTATTCACTTTTGTCAAAATTTGGAAACAACCCAAATGCCCATCAACAGATGAATGGATAAACAAATTGTGTTATATACTTACAATGGAATATTACTCAGCTGTAAGAAGGAATATAGTATTAACACACAGGAGAACATGGATGAATCTTGAAGACCTTATGTTGAATGAAGCAAGCCAGGTACTGAAAGACAAATATTACATAATCTCACTGATAAGAATTAAGCAAATTGAGCAGACTCAGCAAGCCAGGGTCTGTAAGAAAGGAAATAGAAAAGGAAAAGAAGGTTGTGATCCAATGTCCATATGGGCAAAATCTATGATAAGATGGGAGTGTGTAGTTGTGCAGTGGATGTGTATGACAGTGGTACAGTGATAATTTTGGCTTGGGCATTGCTTATTTTTTAGTGAGCATAGGGTGGGGAGGGTGGGTTGGACTCTCCATGGAACTGTGCAGACAGTTGGGGGAGGGAGCAGGTGAACAATGGGGATTTATGGATATGTGGTGAAATTAAAAAGTTGGGAATGTTCTTTTGTCAATATTACAGGGGAGGATTACTGGTTTAGGGTGTTGGATGTAGGGGACATTAGCATAGAGTGCACCTGTGGCAGGATCCTAGGGAGTGTGTGAGTAATCATCTTGACATAGTGTATTGTATTAGTGGGAAGATGTTGGACTCCCATCCTGGAAAGTCCTGCTATATTCTCAAAGTATACGTGGGAGTCTATCAAGAGCATAGACAGTGCTTCATAGGTTAAGACAGGCTGTATATCAAGTCCTCAATGTTGTTGCATCTAACTATGAATCTTGTTCTTCAAGGAATGAAGCTTGGTGGTTGCCATGGTCCTGAGGGGAGGGGAAGGGAAGAATAGAATAGATGGAACATGGGGCATTTTTAGGGTGATGGAATTGTTCTACCTGATTTTGCAATGATGGATACAGGCCATGTAAAATTTCATCAAAATTTATACAATTGTATGGTCCAAATTTGAATCACAATGTAAATCATTGACAATGGTTAGTAGCAATATTTGAATATTTGTACATCAACTGTAAGAAATGTACCATCCACATGTAAAATATTATTAATAGAGGAAAGAGAAAAAGGGGGAGGATGTTGGGTATATGGGAATCCCCTATATTGTGTCCATGACTATTTTGTAACCTAAAGTTTATTTTAAGAAAAAATGAAAAATAAAAAAAAGACACTGGAGAAATAAATGGAAGGAAATGTCACTGTACATACAAGACAATATATCTTACAGTGATAAAAGACAAAATGTCAAAATATTTTTAATATTTTATTTTCTATAATTTCAAAATTACTTTTTAATTTTTTGTATTTAATTTTTTAGCTTTAAAACCATCTTTATTATTTCATTTCTTTTTAATTATATTTGGCTATTTTGTTGGCTTCATTTTTTATGAAGTTTTGTATCACAGAAGGGTTATAACTGTGGCAAGGGAGGATCATTGTTGTGGATTGTCAGTGATGGGGAATGCATGGGAGGAGTTTCACCTGGAGAATGTATAAGGTATATAAATGTCTTCAAGTGTTTAGGGGCATTGTCTTGGAGTGTGGAGATTCACACAATAACCCTAAGAAAATGGAATTCCTATCCTGGGGATCTTTCCACATTCTGTAATGGAACAGCAAGAATCCCCCATGTACAGAGACAGTGACTAGTAAAGGAGGATGGACCATTGATGGGCCCTTGATATTGATTATTGTACTTGTGAAACTTTCCTTTGAAATTGAAACAGCCTAGTATTATAGGTTGCTTAAGAGTTACTTCCTGAGAGCTTCCTTTTTGCTCAAATGTGTTCTCTCTCTAAGCCAAACTCAATGTAAATGCATTACCTTCCCCCCAGTGTGGGATGTGACTCCTGGGGATAAGCCTCCCTGGCACCGAGGGATTACTACCAAGCATGAACTATGAATGCAACTGGAAAAATAACTGGACCAAAAGGGGGAACCGGTAAAGGCAAATGAGTTTATATGACTAAGAGAATTCAAAGTGAGTCAGGAGGTCATTCCAGAGGTTACACTTATGCATGTCTCAGCAAGATCTCATTGACTACCAAAGTAAATATTGCCTCAAATAGCGAGTCTTCTGAGGGCTCTGCAGACATCCAGACACTGTAGGAAGTGCAGAGAACTCAGAAGTTTGGGACACTGCCACTGGGCCCTACTTGGGAATTTATGCTCCCCAGTGTGACACAGTTGGACTCAGTGGTGGTTTCCCTACACATAGCTCTTCAGCCCCTTCTCTTTGAAACTACAGTTAGTGCTACAGTTGATATGTGTATGTCCAAGAGACTTAAATCATTGGGATGTCCATGTGGCAGCTGGTCCCTGAATCTCAAGTAAGTTGCAACTCCTACTCTCCAGTTCATTGGACTCACCCAGGACAACTAACAAGGAGATGATGATGGACAATGACCATCCCAAGGAACAGAGAGAATCTTCAACTCCAAGCAAGGTATTTCCATTCATCTGCCCCACGGGATCTAAGCCCCCTCTTAATTAGAAGTGGAGTCAGCATCACCATTCCAGAATTCTCAGGACTGGTGAATGAATGTTGGACTAGAGTAGACTTATTGGTATTCTAGCATAGACTTATTGTGATTCTAGCAATGGAAGAACATTCATCATTGATGTGGAGGCAGTGGCCACTGGAGTTTCTGAGGGGAGGGAGAGGGAAAAATAAATGTAAAATGGGGACTTTTTCAGGCCTTGGGTATTGTCCTGAATGACATTGCAATGACAGATACAAGCCATTAAGTATCTTTTCATAACTTACAAAATGGTGCAGGATTGAGTGTAAACTACAGTGTAAACTATAATCCATGCTTAGTGGCTGTAACCGTTGGGGAATTTGATGTAATTATGAATTCCAAAAATATAATGGATCATGCCTGTAATCTGATCTGTTAATCTGGGCAGGATTGAATTATGATTAGGGCGTTGACTGGGCCATGTCAGTCAGTAGGGCATTGAGCCCCATCCCCTGGTGGGTGGGGAATTGAGTATAAAAGGCAAGGTAAAGAACAGAGGAGAAGCAGTCTTTTGAGAAGCAGTTTTGATGTTGGAAAGAAAGCCCCAGGAGAAGAGAAGCAAGCCGTTCACCTGATCGTCTACAGCCGACCTTGTGGAGGAAACAGGAGATAAGCCCGGAGAGAAACGCAGCCCCAGGAAGAGAGGAACCCCAGAAGCCTGAACCCTGGCAAACAGCAGCTGTCTTGCTCTAACATGTGGCAATGGACTGTGGTGAGAGAAGAAACTTAACACTTTATGGCCTGGTATCTGTGGACTCCTACCCCAAATAAATACCCTTTATAAAGACCAACCCATTTTTGGTATTTCACATTAGCACCCCTTTGGCTGACTAATACAGAAATTGGTACCGGGAGTGGGGTAGTGCTTTTGTAATTACCAAAATGTTGGAATGGTTTTATAAATGGGTAAGGGGTATTTTTTGGAGGAATTGTGAAATGCTTGATGGAAAAGGCCTAGATCACTTTGAAGAGGCTGTTGATAGTAATATGGACACTAAAGAGACTTTCTATGATGCCTTAGAAGTAAATAATGAAACTACTATTGAAAACTGGAGGAAAGGCGATCCATGTTTTAAAGTTGCAGAGAACTTAGCAAGATTAACTCCTGGTGTTATATGGAAGACAGAATTTGAAAATGGCAAACCAGAGCATTTAGCTGAAGAACTTTCCAAGCTAAACTTGGAGAATGTGGCTTGGCTTCTCCTTGCAGCTTATAGCAAAATACTAGATGAGTGAAATACACTAAGGACTGAACTTTTGGGCACAAAGAAAACAGAAACTGATTCTGGAACTTCCAAGTTTCTGGAAATCAAATTCCCAGATGAAAATGCCCTATTTGAAGACTTTACTAAACTTGAAACTCGTAACTCAGAATTGAAG